>WAAD01028780.1:1002249-1044345 GCA_013389945.1 Fregata magnificens | reverse complement strand
CACGGGGGCACGGACAGCGCACAGGACCCCGCGTGGATGCTCTTTTATTTATTTTTTTTTTTAATCATTATTGTTTGCTTGGGCTTTGCATGAGGGTTGCGGGCTGCCTTGGGTGGTTTGCCTTCCCCCCCTCCCTCCTGCCAGCCGGGTTCTGCCCGGGCAGCCAGTGCCTCCAGTCCCCACGGGGCTCCGGCGTCACCCGTGGGGCAACTGCAGCTCCTGAACTTCCTCCGGCCCTAGCTCTGGTGAGGGCTGGGTTGCGTTCCGTGAAGGCCTTTGGAAAGCAGAGGGACTTTCTCCGTGGCCCTTCTGCTTATTTCTAGTTTCTGCTGAAGTGGCCGGTCAGGCTGAAGTACAACAGAACTGTGGCTTCGGGGTGAAATGTGCCTCAAGGAGAAGCTCTGGGTCCGATTGCGCTCACCCCAGGGCTTGACGGTGTAAACTTTGCCTTCCAGGCCCCTCTGAGTCAGTCTGGTCCCTCGTTCCAGTGCAGAAATTCATCAGTTGAAGTTATGCACTTGACCTGGAAGAACCACGCTGCTGGCACCTCGGGGACCCTGTGAACTGGAACGGGAGAGGAGGTAAAACCGCTCTGTCCACCCAGCACGCTGCCCAAAATCCCTGGGAGGCCCTGCCACTGTTTCTTTGAGTGGGTTACTCAAACCTCCCCTCCGTGGGGATTTTTGGTTTGGTTTGTTGGGAATGGAGAAGGACCGTGGTTGCAGTGCTGGGCATCTGGGGCTGTGCTCCTAAATAGGCATTGTGCTCCTAAATAGGCATTGTGCTCCTAAATAGGCATTGTGCTCCTAAATAGGGATTGTGCTCCTGAACCACTCAGGCTCCTCTGAAACGCTCAGCCTTCCTACTGTGGGGCCCTCGGCCGTCGCGTTTGCACAGACAGGTGGTTGTGTACTGCCAGGAGATGTGCTTAGATGGGATGTGAGCGCTCTTGGACCTCCCCTCTTGCATTCCTCCGTGTTGCTTCATAGTGCCTCTCCATTGCTGTAACGCTGCAGCACACCCCAGGGTGGCCGTTGAATAACTTATTTCTAAAAGAGTTGCATAATTCTTGCAGAGATACTCCAGCCTGTTGACGTGAGTTTGAGAAGGGTGTGGGTTTGCCTGCCAGCGTCTGGTGTCTCAACCAATGCAAGGTGACCATTATCCTTGTGCCATCACGTGGGACAAGTCAGTCTTGGGGGCTGAAGGATGGAGCCTCCCCTGTCCTGCTCTGGGCAAGGCTTTCAGGTTAAAATTGCCGCCTTCCTCAAGTGCGAGCCCCTTGGTCGGCTCAGGGGAGCCGGTGGTTGCTTGACTGCAGGGTTACCTCTTCTGGCTGCTCTTCTTGACCATCAGGTCTGTCTCCTCCTCTCCTGGGCTGGTGGGAGCATATCTTGTGCACGCTCATGGCAGCCTCCTCTTGCCCTTCCTCCTTGGAGGTAAATCACCCATCTCTTCAAGATGAGGATGTTGCTGGCTAATGCCCTTCCTCCTCTTCCTCTTCCCGGGGCAGGCAGAGAAACCCGATGACGGTTGCACATCTGCTGCTCTTGCTGAATCAGGCTGCCCGGGATGCCCCAGGGCAGTGCTGCCTTCCCTGCTCTTCTCCAGCCCAAAGGCCAGCAGAGCCGCTCCTGGCAGCACACCCCTGTGTTGGTGCCCTCACTTGCCCTCGGATGGTTTCCCTGCCTGTGGATGCCAGGGAGGTGGTGGGGTGAAGGTTGGAGACTTGTGCCTGGCTCAGTGCTCTTTCCCGTGCGAGCGGAGAGCGGAGGCTGGCGGAAGGAAACTGGGGAGCCCCTGGTGTGCTCCCCGACTCCCAGGAAGTACAGGTTTGAATCCCAGCTGACTCCACCGCGGCAGAGAGGAGGAGAGGTTACCCCTAAAGGGAAAACTGCATCCCAGACCTGATTTTTTTGTTAAAGGGAAAACCAGAAGGGCTTGGAGAATCTGCTCGCTGGGGGAGCGCCCACGCTGCCGGGTGCAGGGCCCGGGCTTGGCGCGAGACTCGACTGGAGCCCTGCATCCATGAACACACAGAGATGCTTGCCATGCTTCGGAGGGCAGGGGGGGGCACCAGGAGAGGGACCCGGTGTGCATCCACTCCAGGGTCCCATTGGGAAGATGGGAGCAGGTTTGTGCCCTGCAACACCGGGTCCTGGGAGCATTTGGCATGCAAGACCCTGGGGCTGGAGAGGGGCTGCGATGGCACTGCAGCAGGGCAGTGCCCTGGCTGGAAGCCCCAGGATGGAGGGCTGGCAGAGAGGTCAGACACAGCCTGTAAATCCCTCCTGCGTGGTCACAGCCACCACGCTGGGTACGAAGCGCTGCCTGCCCGGGAGCTCCCTGCACAGCAAAGGGAAAAGGGATATTTGAGGTTGAATCTCCAGCCAGGGATGGCAGCCATAACAGGGTGTTTTGGCACCATCTGGTTGAGGGGGGGTTTCAAAGCCCACTGGAATTTTTATGAGGTGTTTTGCTTAATACACCACTTAAGCAATTAGCAGCGATTGTAGCAGTCCTGGGTAAGGCGCTGGGTAGAATTGAATTTCCCAAGCTCAGATACCATTAAGCAGCAGTTTAACGCTGTTTGCAAGCGGGTATGAGACAGTGATGTGTGTGGGGAATTAGATCTGCAAAGTAAAAAAAAAAAAAAAAAAAAAAAAAAAACATAATAAGAAAATTTTGTACAGACATATGTAACTGTATCCCATGTTTATTGTGTGCCATAATTGAAAAACAATCTTGGGGGCTTCTCTGCCCTAATGAAGGGGGGATCCCCAGCAGCGAGCTGGGACAGAGGCACACAGCGATGGCTGTGCCATACCGCATCGGGATGCGCTTTGCTGGGTATCCTGCACCACTGACCCGTGCAGCTCACTCCCCAAAAACACACGAGGAGCCCCTTAATGGCATAGCAATCTACAGGGCAAGAGTTGTCTTTTTAAAGGAGTTGGCACTTGTTTTGGGAGCTGCAGTTAGTTTTATGTTGTGGGGCTTTTTCTTTAAATCCCCAGAGTTTCAGCTACATCCAGGGGTGGTGAGTGAGCAGCTAAATCTCCCGTTATTTGGTATGTCTGAGTCCAGGAAGGGTCTGCCCCGAGGTACCGGGTCAGTGGTTAATATATAACGTGGCACCAGCAGCGGTCCAGCCTGGAGGTGGATGTGCAAATAGTTTTACAAGGATGGGAAGCCGAGAGGAGGAGGAGGAGGGTTTTGTTGTGGGCTGAGGGGCGGAAGGAAATCTAGGCTTAGCGAGGGAAATGTGAGATTGCTTGGTTGGGGACAGGGCTTCAGCCGCTCCTCTTGGGAGGCTCTGCTATTGTGGTGGTTAAAAATAGACTTTGGACTGGTTACTCTTCTGCGGGAAGCTCCCCGGCCGGAGACAGGCAGGTAAGGTGGCACGCGAGCGAGAGGGAAGGGACAACAGCCTCTGACCTCCTTTACCAAAAGCTCTTTTTTTTTTTTTTAATTTTTATATTTATTTTTATTTTTTCAAGAAACAGCCAGCTTTTCTTTTGGGGCATTGAGGGGGTGTCTTTGCTTTATTTCCAGACACAGTGCGCTGCCTCCAAGCCCCAGGCTGCATTCATGATGCCCAGCTGTAGCGATGCTTTGCACAGCATCCCATCACTGCACCCTGGGGATCCGCTTCCCCTGGGTGAGGTTGGTACCCCTCGGGTCCCACGCCGGTGTACCCAGATCAGCTGCGTGCTAAGTGGCTTGGGTGATGCTCCAGCCCTGCGCATGGGCTGGCAGTGTGGCTCCCTGCAAGCTGGATGGAATTACTCGGGGAAGAGATTATCTAAGATCCAGTGGATCTTGTCTATTAACTAGGTAAAATGTACACTGAGGGAGGATTTTGGAGGGGAGGGAGAGAAAGAACCCTGTGATATGAAGTCATTTAGAATAGTGGGAAATGGAGAAAATCTCAGGTTTTGCTGGGGAACTGTCATGGGCCTGAGCTCTGCCTGGCTGATCTTGGCAGACTGGCTGCACGTGGGAAAGAAGAGCGTCTGTGTCCCCCCTCCAGCACCCAGGGGTCCTGGCCGGGAGCAGGTCCCCCGGTGCAGGGCGAGTGGTGCCCCAGGCTGGGGACTTGCTCAGTAAGTCAGCGGCAGGGCTGGAGCTGCGTTCAGGCTGCACCGCTGCAGGTGGGATGCGGCCCCCAAAGCCTGGTATATTTGTGGGTGCGTTGGTTCCTGCGGGGTTGGCACTGGGATGCAGAATGGGGGGATTGCACGCAGAGCTGTGGGGAGACTGTCATATGCGCAAAAGGGGGGAAAAAGGGTCATTTCTTGCCCATTTTCTCTTTTGAAGACATCTCCCTTCAGCGCCTGTGCCCCGCAACCCTGTCCTGGAAGATGGCCAACCCAACACTGCTGGGTGCCTTGGGGGCATCTGTTTTGAGAGCCACTCCAGCTAACGCTGTGGCTGGAGGGATCCCTCATTGGGCAGCGGAAAAAGACCCAAGAAGCCTTTGCATTCCGGACAAATGTTTTCTAGGCTCCAGATGACAGGAGGACCCTGTAGTGCATCTGAGCAGGGAGTCAAAGCATGCATTTAATGGGGGATTTGTTCAAGGAAGGTGGTTTGATCATTAAATTTGAGGCTAAAATGCTGTTCAATCAATATTTTAGTGGGAGTAAATGGGAGGAACAAAGATTGTTTCCATTTCTATCTGATTCATAGAATCATGGACTAGTTTGGGTTGGAAGGGACCTTTAAAGGTCATCTAGCCCACCCCCCCTGCCATGAGCAGGGCCTCTTCGACTAGATCAGGTTGCTCAGAGCCCCGTCCAACCTGACGTTGAATGTTTCCAGGGATGGGGCATCTACCACCTTTCTGGGCAACCTGTGCCAGGGTTTCACCACCCTCATTGTAAAAAATGTCTTCCTTATATCTAGTCTAAATCTACCCTCTTTTAGTTTCAAACCATTACCCCTCGTGCTATCGCAACAGGCCCTGCTGAAAAGTCTGTCCCCATCTTTCTTATAAGCGCCCTTTAAGTACTGGAAGGCTGCAATAAGGTCTCCCCGGAGCCTTCTCTTCTCCGGACTGAATAACTCCAACTCTCTCAGCCTGTCTTCATAGGAGAGCTGCTCCAGCCCTCTGATCATCTTTGTGGCCCTCCTCTGGACCCCCTCCAACAGGTCCATGTCTTTCCTGTGCTGAGGACCCCAGAGCTGCACGCAGCACTGCAGGTGGGGTCTCACCAGAGCAGAGTAGAGGGGCAGAAGCACCTCCCTTGACCTGCTGGCCACGCTCCTTTTGATGCAGCCCAGGATACGGTTGGCCTTCTGGGCGGCGAGTGCAGATTGCCAGCTCATGTCCAGCTTTTCATCCACCAGTACCCCCAAGTCCTTCTCTGCAGGGCTGCTCTCAATCCCTTCATCCCCCAGCCTGCATTGATACCAGAGCTTGCCCCGACCCAGGTGCAGGACCTTGCACCTGGCCTTCTTCAACCTCATGAGGTTCACACGGGCCCACTTCTCGAGCTTGTCCAGGTCTGATGGACAAGCCGCTCTAAGATCTACAGGGTATAAATAGTACATGGAGCAATGAAGAGTGCAGAGAGCAATCAACTTCTCCCAGCCCAGGGCTGCAGTGGAGATGGTAAGTGGATCTGGAGGCACATGTAACACACACAGGCAGATAACTTTTGCTTTTTTGCCGTACGACTTTCTCTTCCTAAGCTCAGCCTCTGTGTCTGGTTAAAGCTCTGATGGGTCGTGAGGGCTGGGACCCTTCCCAGCTCCTCGAGGTGGCAAAGGAAGCCCCCGGGAGGAGGTTGCTTGGTCTTTGCGTGCTTCAGGTGTTTGCTGTGGAAGGGGGGGGTGTCAGCTCGGTGGCTGATGTGTCCCCCATCCCTTTGGGCTTGCACAGTAAGAGCAAAGATGATGTGCTTGCTTCCCTTCTGCCATCAGCTCTGAGCCCTGCATGCTGCTCGCTCTGCCCCGCCGTCCCCAAGGGCAGTCCCCATCCTGGTTTTAGCTGTTTTCCCCATCTGCCGAGGGCAGGCAGCACCTCGGGGCTGCACAGGCAGGCACCAGGCTCCCTTGTGAGCTGCCAGAGGGGCTGCCTGCCTGCCTGCCAGGACCTGCCTGCCTGCCAGGAGCGTCGCCTCGCAGCCTGCTGCCAGGGGGGCCGGGGAGGTGTCGCCTTGCTCTTGGAATTGCTCGTGACTCGGGGATCTCCCCTGGCCCAGCACGCTGAGGTCAGGTGCTTTTCTGGGGGAGCAGGTGCCTGGGTTTCCTCGCGTTGTTCCCGCGGGATCGCCAGCCGGGGCTTTGAGTGGCATCGATCTTGCTGGAAACTGAGCAGCTTGCTGGACCAGGGCAGCCGGCACCGAGCTGGGGACCTCCTTCCCCGTGAGCCAGGGCTTTGCCGCACACCATTCCCTGGAGGCTCTTCCTCTCCTGCCCTTCTCTGCTCCCAGCCAGGCACACGCTTGACCCGGGAGCTCTCCCGTGTGGGCAGAGATGGAGGGATGCACGCTTGCCTCTCACAACCTCCATCAGACAGTATTTTTTCCCGTTGAATTTTGGATCGCTTTGGCCCAGCCTGGCTGTGCTGTGCCGGGTGGAAGGAAAGCATCTCTTTATTAGGGTTGTTTCCTTGAATAAAGCCCTCGGAGCAAGTGCTGGGCTGGCGGTTCTGGCTATCCCATGACCGGCGTTGCACATTCCGGGGGTTAATGCCTCATTAGATGTTGGTTCCTCCCCATGTCTCTGGTTCAGCAAATCCCGGTGGCGTTGTCGTTGCTCCCTGACTCCTGCTTCACCGGAGACTTTTTTTTTTTTTTTCATGGCCTCTTGCACTTCTGCTGACAGTTTAAATTTCATTTCTTCTTGAGGTCAGTAGCTTACTTTGACTTTCAGATCTTTCTACTTGTATGTGCTGACACGCGTCCCCGGTGCAGGGGATCCATCAGCACAGCTTATTGGGAGAGGTTGTCATAACATCGCTGCCAGCTGCTGGCTCTCGCCTGCGATTGCAACCTGGGTTTCCACTTGGCCGATCCCCAGAAATCCTGGGGTGGTTTTTTTTTTTCTTCCTTCTTAAACCTTGACTTGCTCTCCCGAGTGACAGCAGCAGCAGGGTACAGCTCTGCCCTGGGAGGTGTTTGGGGACTCGTGCAGGTTTCTTAGGAGCCCATCACCAGCCTGATGTCTTGGTTGCCACTCTGTGGCTTGCCTTTGACAACAAACCTCCTCATTTTATATATTCCTATGTCTGTCCTCACGTAACCCAGGCCAGGGACTTGAGGCTGTGGCCCCTGAGCCAGTTTTGGAGTTGTCTGATAGCACCTCCAAAGGGATCTGGCTCCTTCAAAAGGTGCCCGGGAGCACGCTGCAACCCGGGCTGGAAGTGGATGGCCCTTGCTTTCCAAAAAAGCAATCACAGATTTGCTGCTTATTTTCATCTCGAGCTTATTTTCGTCTCGCTTCCACCGCTCTGCCCGGCGATGCTGTCTGTGGCATGATAAGTTATTTCGAGAAGTGGGGCAATGCTGTTGGTATGGAGGGGAGCCGAGGCACCGAGATTAAAGGTAAATCTACACGGATAATTGGGAGCCTGCTTCCCACTGAAATCAGGTGAATGCGTACGTGCTGGGCGGGTGCTGGGGCCGTGATGGCTCTGCAGTCCTGGGGGGCTGCCCCCAGCCACCCCGCCTGCTCCCAGCCTCTGCCGTGGGGTCCCAGCCGGGGGCTCACAGACCTGTTCCGGGCAGGGGGGGGCTGGACGTGCAGCGCAGGGTTAGTAATTCCCCCCGCCACCTCCTCAGACCTGCCAGATGTCTCTCCTCTAGGATTCATTTTTATAAATTGGCCTTTTAAAGTCTGTCATCCCCGTGCAGATGAAAGGGAGATGCTGTGATGCCTCTGTTTGCGTGTCTCCGAGCCTGAGCCTGGCTGCGGTGCCTGGGTGGCAAGGCTTTTTGTTTGGAGCTTTATGTCTTTTGAAGTGTCTTTTTTTGTTTGTTTTTTTTTTTTTTTTTTTTTTTTTTCCCTTCATCTCTCTGAGTCCGTTGCATCTTGGTGTGCCATCCCTCTGTTTCGGGCAGGCAGGCCCTACTCCGTACCACTCGTCCCTCCTGGAGAGATGGATGGGGAGAAGCGTCCTCCCCCCTCCGTGAGGGGGGACACTAGCAAAGCCCCAGGGCTCAACACCTGGGGCAAAGCCAAGCTGCTCCCTTCTGGCAGATGCAATTAAACTCATCACCATGGGGCTTTCTCTTCCCCCCCAAACCCCTTTCTACTCTCTTCCCTTTGCACCCTTTCCCCCTCCCTTGCTCTCACTGTGCCCGCTTGGATCGGCAGAGAATCATCTCCCCTGTCTTCCGCGAGCCCAAATACTCCTGGCCTGTTGCTTGGTGCCGGGGCAACTCCCAGGGTGGTGGCAGGGAGCTGGGGCTGTGAATTTTAAAGCCAAGGGACAGTAGCTGCTGCCACGAGCCTTTAAATTCTGTGCTTGGTGATGGGTGAATAAGTAGGAATTGCATTTCCTGGGTGGGTAACAAGCAGCTTTGCATTTTCTGCTGCTTTCCTGCTATCTCTTGGGGAAATTCAGACACCGTTCCTAAACTGCAGGGATGGTTTTTTTCCCAGCTGGCATGGATCCCTGCAAGCAGGACCCGCTCGGTTCTCAGGGAAAGCCCTGCAATGCTGGGCAGAGCCTCGCCGGGGATTTCTGCAGGGACTGGAGCTCTGCCGGCGACCGGTGATGGTGCTGTGGGACATGAGGGGCCAGCGCGGGTCCCTGATGGCCACGTGTGTGCCCTGCCCTCACTGCCTCCCTGGCACAGCTGGGACACTGAGCACCATCCCTGTCTCAAAAGTGGGAAGATGCCACATGTGTGGGGCAGATATGCTGCCAAGGGGAAAGCTGCGTGGTCCTTACGAGACAGCAGAGAAGCCAAGCTCCCCCGGTTCTGGCTCTCAAGCAACTTGGGGTTTCTCTTTCCATCGAGCACTTTTGTTGCCTATGTTTCTCCCTGTTTGAGGGGGTTTGAGAGCCGCTTCCAGGGACGGAGGAGCTCCCAGAAAGCTCCGATGTTTCATGCTGGTGGGTCAGGCAGCATCTCATCTCCGTAGGGATGTGTTAGGGAAATGGCAACTGGCTCCTGGCTGGTGCTGCTGCTCCAGATCATAGTCTTCAGGGCTCGGTCCTCCCTGGGGTCTGGTGACTGACACGGTCAGGGTCCGGAGGATGAGGAGCAGGTTAGCTCAGTCCCCGATGCCCGCCCCAATCCTATGGCTTGTGCAGTTCATCCAAGTGGTAATTAATTATAGGCCATGTAAGCTACTGGCAGGTTACTGGGCATGATATATTAGCAGGAGTAATCCCTCGCCAGCAAAAGAGCTGCTCTGTGAATGGAGAAGGCAAAATCCAGGGGAAATGTCCTGTCCTTCCAGAAGTCTGGCTCCCCAGCCGTTGTCTCTGGCTGTCCCCAGGCGTGGCTCCCATCTGGAGCACGGCAGCCGCAGGCACCCCTGGGCTCTGTATTTGAGCCAGCTGAGGTGGATTAGCCAAACCACCGCCCTCGGAGGCAAAAAGAGGGTTGTCTGAACGCACGGACCGTGAGTTTGGTGACATGGGCTGAGCAGCGCCCCAGTTGCTCGCTGGGGAAGGCTCACCATCACCAGCAGGCACAAGCAGTCTCGCCACTGGGAGATGATTTTTGAGATGCGATTGCTGCTGGGGTCTTCCCGGGGAGGTGGTTCAAGCTGCCCAAAGCTAGGTAGAGGTTTGGGAAGTGCAGTGTAAGCGCAAAGCCCCTGTGGGTCCTGTGACCGCTGGGAGAGGGACCGGTGTGGAGGTCGGGCAAAGTGGTGCTTCTCCCATGGGCATGTGGGTCTGGTCTTCAGCTCCCTTCAACTTCTGGTGGGCTCCTGGGTCTGGCTTCTTCTATTCCCTTGTACCCTACCTACTCGTTGGTCTCTGCCGAGGACCTGTCCCGGGGTTATCCATTACGCCACAGTGCCTGATGCTCAGCGGGGAGGGCGAGGGGCAGGGGCTGAGCTCCCGTGCGGTTCCGGCAGCTCAGCTCAGTCTGACGGAGATGTGACCGGACAGGGAGGGCTCGGCCATGGCAGGGGGACACGAGAGCAGCGCCTGCCCCAGGTGAGATGTCACCCGGCCAAAGAGGGTCTGGTCTATAAAGCCTGGGAACGAGCAGCTCTGGCAGTGTGTCGGGCTCGGTCCTTGCCAACAAAAGAAGCAAGATCCATGTCTCTTCTAATATGTCTCTTCCAAAAAAAAAAAAAAAAAAAAAAAAATTTGGTGCAGCAAAGGATCAGGACAGAAATACAGATGGAGAAGGAGAAGGACCAGCTGCTGGGTGTGGAGGGGAGGGTGCTGCCCTGTGTGCCCATGCAGGATGCCCGGTGCCACCTCACCCCGTGGGAGAGCTGGTGCCGTGCCCAGGCAGAACACACAGGCGAGAGAAATCCTGAAGGCGACTCCCCCTGGGCTCCTCCAGTCGGGGACTCCTTAGCATTATTGATTTCTCATAAAACCACTTTTGCGTGGTCATAATCGTAAAATAAGTACAATTTATGGCTGCTGCCGGGGCCAAGATTTTTTCTGGTGCACGAGGTAGAGACAGAACAGAGCAAAAACACTTTCCCACGGTATTTCCCTTTGCACTGGGGCTGCAAACCTGCTCCTGCATCGTGGTGGGGGGAGATTCCCATTTGCAGGGGGGCACGGCTGCGCAGGGTGAGTTGCCTGTGTCCGTGCCCGCGCTCACGCTGTCCCTTTGCCCGCGCAGCCCGCCGGCAGGTGGAATGGGGCAGCCATGAACGGCGATGCCCTGTGCCAGGAGCCCTCCTCCCCGCTCCCCGACTGGAGGGAGTTCTGCGAGCTGCACGCCCAGGCGGCCGCTGTTGACTTCGCCCAGAAGTTCTGCCAGTTTCTGAAGGAGAACCCCCACTACGACACCCCCGGGGCAGAGACCTCCTTCTCCCACCACTTCGCCGCCAACTTCTTGGACATCTTCAGCCTGGAGGTCAGCCGGGTGTTCGTGTCCGACTCCCCCACCAAGTACAACATCGTACCCTTCGTGGGGCTGCAGAACTGCCACGTCCCCTACGGGCGTGAGGTCACCCCGAGGAAGGAGGAGACGTCCACCGAGTCCCTGGACAGCATGGACACCCCGTTGGGTGCCGGACGGTACCTGAGCCCGGCGCAGCAGGCGCAGGCGCGCAAGGTGTCCTCCTATGGCCAGTCCCGCAGCTCGGAAGACGTCTCCATCCACGCTGCCGCCAAGCCCAAGTTCAAGAAAGGTTTCTCCTTGAGGAACATGAGCTTGTGCGTGGTGGACGGTATGAAGGAGATGTGGCATCGCAAGTCCTCTCCGGAGCCGGGTGCTGAGGCTGCCCCGGGTGGCCGGAGAGCCGAGAGGGAGCCGTGGCCAGCCGGGGGCAAGGAGCCCAGCGACCCCCGGGAGAAATGGACCCACAAGCTGCGCCTGTCCAAGGTGCCCTCCTCCAAGGTGGAGCTGGTGGACATCCAGAGGGAGGGGACGCTGCGCTACATGGTGGCCGACGACACGAACTGTGTGGGGAGTTCGCAGTGGCAGAAGTGCCGCCTCCTGCTCCGGAAAGCAGTGAAGGTGGAAGGAGAGAGGTTCCTCCTTGAGTTTTACGTCCCTCCGAAGGTAAGTCCTGGCTTTTCTCTGCTGTTGGTTTTCTGAGCAATTCAAGCAGCAGTTGGGCTTTGCTTGAGGTTTTTCTTATTTCCACTGCTGAGCTGGGATGAAATCCAGCTCTGGTCTGGAGCAGGGTTTGGTGTCAGCTGGCTGAGATGCAAATAGAGGGGACAGCATGGTTGAAACGCATCCAACCTGCAAGCCCCAATTGCTGCCGTTCACCAGGGCATAGCCTCCTCCTTCCCCACAGCCCTTGGGAGAGATGCTGAAGCCTCTGCCTGGTCCTTTAGCCCCCCAAATATCATCAATCTTGATGGAAATCTCATTCCCCCATCAAGACATGGGGTGTCCAGGCTATCCAGAGGGTTTTTTCTCTTCCCAACGTGTTGCAGAGACGTGTCAGACAGGTGGCTCACACAGCAGCAGTATGGCTGGGACTGCTGCCTGGGCTTTGTGCTTTAGATCTCAGAGGGTCGCTAGTCCACTTTCTGAAAGCAGTTTCTTTCCTTTTAAAAATAATAATTCATTTGGAATAATATTGTATCTGCAAGGCCACCTCCAATGCAGCTTTTTGATGCTGGGGGCAGAAGACCCTGGCGTTGCCCTCCAGGGCTGGAGCACCACTGGTTTTGCAGCTATCCTCCCAGACAGCCCCAGCTACTTCCCCTCTTGGGCAGAGGAACACTGATGATGATGATTATTATTATTATTACCCACAGTATCACTTTTCCTTGCCTGCATCTCCTCTTCTTCTGTAATTTCAATGAAAGCTTCAAAATCAGGAGCTGGTTTTCATAGCAGCGTGTCCTCAGCGCGTCCTCCCTCCCCTTCTTGCATGCAACCCCCTGCACGCGATGCAGGGAAACATCCCTGTTTTCCCAGGGACTGAGTGGTGGAGCCATTTGCTCAAGAAATGTGGATTATGAGACCTTCAGTCTCCTTCTCGCCACAGGACCGCCTTTGCTCCTGGGCTGAGCGAAGGGATGTCTTGCGCTGCCAAACCCTCACCTGTGCTAATGCCATGATTGTGCCTCATCTGCGCTGTGCCTTCTCCTCTCTGAAGAGCACAGGGCAAATAATAAGCCATTCCCTGGGGCTTTACTAGCTGTATGTGCCGGTAATGAAATCTCAGGTTATTTAAATACCTAGGGAAGAAAAATCTCATTTATTTCATCTTCTCCAGGACTTTCCTGCTTGCATTTCAGTCCCTGGTAGCAAAGCTGGGCCAACACGAGCCATTGGGCCGCGCACGCACCTGGGGCTGCGGCTTTGCAGGTCTCGGTGTGCTCTGAACCCGTGGTAACCCACGGTTTGGTAGAGGGATGGATTCGTACATAGGAACAGCTAGATTGTTCATATTTTTAAACAGCATTTTCTATTTTTCTGAGGTCAAAATGAACCTGGGCACTGTTGGTGGTAGTCCGTACCTCTTGCCTAACTGTCACATCTCTTATATACGAGTTTAAACTCAAGTGCATCTCTGTAGAGCAGCTCAGCACTGGTATGGATGGTGTGCATCGCTGGTAGCTGGCTTGGGGAAGCACAAGCACAAGACCCAGCTGGAAGGAAACCACCGCATCCATGGCGTGATGCACGGAGGATCCGGTGAAGCCGGTGGGCGTGGGCTGCACGGAGCAGCACTGGCGAGTCAGCCGCACCAAAGGGGCAATAAACTCAGGTTAAAATGGAACAACCGCTGCTCTTAAAAACATTTAAGAGAGTGCTCGTAGACGGATTTTTTTAGCGTATCTTGATTTGCCTCTAAAAAATCAATTTTGAAATGATTTTATGGCAACTTTTATGAACATTGTCTGCTCTCCTGTTATAATCACACCCTGCTTTGGTTTACGTCTTTCTCCCCTCATCCCATCTTGCTTTCCATCTGGCAAATGGTTCAGCTGTAAAACTGGCACCAGCCTGGCACAGCTGGAGGAAAACTGCTTTTTGCTTCAGCAGCCCACAGGTTTGTTTTTGCATAGGCCCTACAAAAACTATGGTCATGTCTCTAAATCTTTAAAGGGAAGAGCTCTCCTGGCTCTGGCTCACCGGTGAATTAACACCGCATTTTCTTTCCTTTCGAAGCAGCTGCCTCCTCCTTTCTGACCTTCTCCCGTGCAAACACCAAGAGGGAAAAATTCCCCAGGGCAGGGCTGAGCCCCGCACAGCCCGAGACGCCCGTGGAGGCAGCGCTGGGGCCCCAGGGCTGGCGGAAACGAAACGTCCCGGAGGGGAAAAAGCAGTTCCTGTTCTGTCTTGGATTTATTTGGTTTTTTCCCCCCCAAAAATGGGAACTGAACCCATTGTTGGTAACCTGCAGCCTGGCACTCATTGCCGGCCTCGTCCCACCCCGTGCACCCAAGGCACCAGGCACAGGTTTCGGCAACTAAATTGCATCTCTGCTTCCCGCAGCCACGACGCTGTAAATCCCGGAGCCCCAGAGGGGGCCGGCCCTGGGGAGCAGCTCCGCAGGCTCCTCTGGGGGGATTTGTTACAACTAAAACAAATATCTGGGGAATTTGTTGCTCAGCAGAGACTTGAAGTGGGAGGCACCGGGTGCTGCCCCCGCATCAAGGCTCCGGTGGGTGCCGGGGGCCCCAGGGGAAATTTGTTTTTCTTTATTTTAATGTAATTAAAATTTCCTGCATGGCTAAGACTGCTGCGTCGTAGCTTCTCGGTTGAAATGCCACTCCTGCGCTGGATAAACAGGGCATCTTCCTGGGCTGCTTTCTGCATGGGAACCGTCCCCCGTCAGATAGCACATCTCCATCAGGAGAGGGCTTATAAAGGAGAGAAGTAAGTGGTCTTGGTAGAACTGGCCTGTCAGCCTGTGCTGGAGCAAGGAAGAGGTTTGGCAGTTAAATGCACTAACCTCCCTATCTTCCACCGGGCCTCTTCTTGGTTTAATTAAAAGAGCTTGGAGTTATCAGGCACATGAGGGAAATCAATGCTTTTTTTTCCCCCCACCCCTGTAATAACCGTGCAGGCTGAGCTGCTGTCTTGCCTCTCTGAGCGCCCTGCTGCGTCGTCCCCTGGAAGAGTTTGATTCAATTGAGCGATGTTTTTTTATTTATCGATTTCTTTTAATAATTTTTTTTTTCCCAGGCTTCCAAACCCAAGGTGAGCATCCCGCTGTCGGCCATCATCGAGGTCCGCACCACCATGCCGTTGGAGATGCCCGACAAAGACAACACCTTCGTCCTAAAGGTGAGAGCAGGGCGGCAGCGGTGTGTATCCCAATGGGGACCCATCTGCGCCCACATCCAGCCCCCGCTGCAGGGATGCTCAGTCCCCAAGGGGATCGTTGCCTTGGTTTTCGCAGCTGAGATGCCAACAGCGCTAATGCTCCCTGCGGGGTCCCTGCCTCCCCTCCCCAGGTTCTGCCCCCCCTCCTCCCGCAAATGATGCAACCTCCACCTGATGCCCGGGTATTTGGGGATCGAGCTGTTTGCCTGGCTTTCACCATGGAGTTTGGCTTCTCGTGTCACCAGGAGATGGGTTAAATTAGTGTCCAGAGACAACCTGCAAGGGGAAACGCTCCTTGGTGTGGCTGCCCGTGGTTTTGTGAGTGCCGCTGCCCCAGTTCGGTGGCATGCAGCGGCCATTTCATTGACACAGGGCGATGGGAACGGCTGTGCGGGGCCACCGAGGCCCTGGGGATCAACAACCCCACGTGAGTCAGGGGGCACGAGCAGCGAGTGAAAGTCTGTCTCTCCAGAAAGAGTTTTCCACATCATGCAGTTAATTAGCTTAATGTTCCCTCCTGCTCTGCCGAAAGGCAGCAGCCTGTCACAGCAGAACGGGGCTGAATTTTGCAGGGTCCCGGCTCGGGGCACAACGTGTCGCTGTGATGATGGACGTGTTGTTGGACATGGCGTTTCTCTCCAGATAATGAGGCTGTGCCTCCCCGCTCATGCTAATGGACTCATGCTCTCCATCAGAGCTGTTGGACATGCCCGGCTAGGAGGTAGCACATGTACGTGAGGGAAGAGCAGTGTTTTGAAGATTTCTATGTCCTACCTCTGCTAAAAAAAAAACCCCTCTCTCCCTGATGCTTCTCCCTAAAAGTGTGTGGCAAAGGCAGAGCAGAGAGGCCAAGCTACCTGGCTGAATGAACCTGCTTAAAAGCTTAGAAAACTGTGAAAGCAGTTCACAAAGAGGAGGGAAAAAATTAAGCCTGGATTTCTGAAAGCCCCTGCGCCTAGTAGCCCATCTGGCCCCAGCACATGTTCCTGTGAGAAATAGCTCTCCACCAAACCTGGCTCCTTGTAAAGGTCCCACACCTTCTACTGGCAGCCTCCTCCAGAGCATCCTCCCTGCCCCAAGGGCTTCTTGCTGTTCAACATCAACCTCTGCTGCAGCCAGTGTCCACCATGGACATGGAGGCTAATTTGGCTGTTGTCTTCTGTGCCTCGAAGACCAACCTCATGTGTCTTCTCTCTGGACTGACCAGCCCAAGGTCCTCCCCGCTTTCCTTGTGGGCTCTGAAGAGAGGGTGCCCCAAAGCATACATGGTGCCATGGCCAGGAGCGGATGGGAACAATTGCTTCTCCTTTGATTGCTTCTCCTTTCTTCTTCCTCTTTACCCAGCCCAAGTTGATCCAGTTGCTTTCTTTGTACCCTGATGATGATGTTGACTCATATGCAGCTTGTGGGCTGGTGTAGCCCCTTGATGCTTTTTGCAGAACCACTCCGGAGTCACCGTTCCCCAGCCCAGACACCCATGGTGATCGGTGCAAGCCCAGAACTCACCCATGTCCTTGAGCTGGGGGCTAGCTTGGGCTTTTCCTTCCACAGGGCATTTCTCGGCTTCAACAAGTTCATTTGAATTCTCATCTCATTCTCCAACACACTTGCAACGTGGTGTCGTCCGTGAATTGATTAGGCATCTTCTCTTTGTTTTTGTCCTGATCATTACTGACGAGCATGCACAGAGAGAGTCTGTGATGTGAAGGAGCTTCTGAGCATATCCCTCAGCTTTGACTGTTAGCCATCGATAACCCATTAACCAGATACACCAGAAGGCTGTGCTGCCATTCAGCGAGACCTGGACAGGCTGGAGAGCTGGGCCGAGGGGAACCGAATGAAATTCAACAAGAGCAAGTGCAAGGTCCTGCACCTGGGGAGGAACAACCCCACGCACCAGTACAGCTTGGAGGTTGACCTGCTGGAAAGTAGCACTGCTGAGAAGGACCTGGGAGTGCTGGTGGACAGCAAGTTGACCACTTGAAGGAGCCAGCACCGTGCCCTTGTGGCCAAGAAGGCCAACGGGATCCTGGGGTGCATCCAAAGGAGCGTGGCCGGCAGGTCGAGGGAGGTTGTCCTCCCCCTCTACTCAGCCCTGGTGAGGCCACACCTGGAGTACTGCGTCCAGTTCTGGGCTCCCCAGGTCAAGAAGGACAGGGAGCTGCTGGAGCAAGTCCAGCGGAGAGCCACAAAGGTGATCAGGGGACTGGAGCCCCTCTCTTAGGAGGAAAGGCTGAGAGACCTGGGTTTGAGCCTGGAGAAGAGAAGACGGAGGGGGGATCTTATCAATGCCTATAAATATCTGAAGGGTGGGTGTCAAGAGGATGGGGCCAGACTCTTCTCAGTGGTGCCCAACGACAGGACAAGGGGCAATGGGCACAAATTGGAACACAGGAAGTTCCACCCGAACATGAGAAAAAACTTCTTTACTGTGAGGGTGACAGAGCACTGGAACAGGCTGCCCAGAGAGGCTGTGGAATCTCCTTCTCTGGAAATATTCAAAACCCACCTGGATGCGGTCCTGTGCCCCCTGCTCTAGGTGTACCTGCTCAAGCAGAGGGGTTGGACAAGATGATCCCCAGAGGTCCCTTCCAACCCCAACCATTCTGTGATTCTGGAGCCAGACATGCTCCCTCCACTCCCACCAGTAACGGCTCTGTGACTGCTTCAGCCATTTCTTTAATTACCCCAGGGAACGCTGCAACCCTGCTGGTCTGAAAATGCTGGATTGACCAGGAACCCCCCTGCTCCTGCCCCATTCTGGCCAGGGCACTTACCCTGCCGCCGGGTTAATTGATTGCAATCGATCCTTTGAGAGAGCCGAGGCAGCAGACAAGGCATTGAGCCCATCGGCTCACTCCCCATCTCCTGCTGCCCCTCTCCTGCTGCTCCAGCCAGCCTTTGCCCTCCCCTCCTGGCTGTTGGCACAGGATGCTTTCCCCCTATTCCCAACATCCTTTATTATCTGTAGTTCATTTTCTGCCCCAGCCCTTCTTGCTGGGACATCTTCTTGCTGTTCTTTTGCATTCCCCCTTTGCTGGCTGGACTCACAGAGGGGGTGAAGCAGCCCTCGATGTCAGGGTATTGATTAGAGGGGTAAGAAAGGGAGCTGGGTGCTGTGGTTTCCCCACTGCCTTCCCCTGTACAGGGTTGATGTTGAGCCCGATCTCAACCTTCGCACGCAGCACACCTTACTCTGGCAGGTTATGATGGGTGGAAAAGCCCCTGCCTTGTTCGGGGAGGCCACGCTGGAATAGTTTCTGCCAAATTGCCTAAAAATTAGCAGGCAGCGTGTCCCCACCGCCCATCAGACACCAAGCACATGCATTTTTTTTTCCATTGCACAAGCAGGCACTTGCAAAATACCCAAGCCCTACACATGCTTCGCTTGCTGTCACGCTCTGCCTGAGAGAGCAGCCCCGTCTCCCACGCTGGCTTCGTGCGTTGCCCTCAGAAAGCTGGAGAGGCTCCTTTGCTCTGGTTAAGCAAAATGGCGGGGGGGGGGAATCTTTGCTGCTCCCTTCCACCTCTGCTCGGGGCAGGATGGCCCGTGCACAGCCCCAGGCTGCAGCAGGGGAGCAGATTGCTGCTCAGCCCCAGCCCAGGCACTGGGCACCACTCCCTGCATGCTCTGCTTATTTTCAGGACAGTGATTCAGTTGTTTGTGATTAATTTAATTTGCTAGGAGGTTGTCTCAGCTGGCAATGCAATACCCTCCTGGAGTCAGGGCTGCCTCGCCAGGTCGGGAACGCAATGTGTAAGGGGTCTGTGAGGGGTGCGGGGAAACCTGCCAGAGGCATGCAGCGTCACATGGCGTGGCTTCTGAGACCCGCTGCTCTGTTGCTGATGTGGGGCTTCTGGGTCCTCCCTGGCTCTAGAAAGGCCCAGCTCCTTTGGGCTTGCAATTTTGGGGGCTCTTTTGCATCCTGATTTTTATTTTAATTGTTTTCCTGTTAAAGTAGGTTTCTCCCCCGCCCCATTGCAATCAGAAATCAGAAGCTTCATGGACCAGCAGGCAGAAAAGATAAGAGGAGAGGTTTTAAACTCCTGGGTTTAGGGGTCTGGCAGGATTTGGGGGCAGTGAGAGGGCAGCATGGCTTCTGCTCTACCTGTGCAGAGCTAGTTTTTGGGGAACACTGAGGCACACCAGAAGTAAGGGATGCTGTCTGTGCTGGTGCATAGTGCCATGCACCCCCAATGCCGCTGGCCAGGTTTGGCTTTGCCACGGAGGCTGTAAAAACCTTGTGATGCATTTACTGATAACGGTGGGGTGGGGCTTTTCCTCCGAGCCCTGGCTTTGGTCGGGGTCACGCTCAGACATACCAAAGCATCTCTGTGAGTCACCGCTTAGCATCCCTTTGCTGGGATGGGAGGGGGCACTTATCCCCCCCGTTCAGCTGAGGTGCTGTTTAATAGCAGCAGGTGAATGGCGGGGGTCTGGCTGGGTTATGGGTTGTGGTGGGACCCTGGCCGCAGCCTGATGCTGTCCCACATTGCCTGCAGGTGGAGAACGGGGCCGAGTACATCCTGGAGACCATCGACTCCCTGCAGAAGCACTCCTGGGTGGCGGATATCCAGGACTGCATCGACCCCGGGTAAGGCTTGCTGGAGGAAGGTGCTGTGCGGGGGCCAGGCTCACCACTGCTGCGGTGCCCTCACCACCAAGCATGGGTTATTACCCCTGATGCAATGTTTGCTACTCAGGTTATTACAGAAAGTCCCTGACTCATGCCAGCAGAAGTCTGGAAGCAAAGTTAGCAGCCTGTGTGTGTCAGAGGTGCAGCCTCGCAGAGCACTGGCTGCTTGCTCACCCTTTCCTGCTCCATGTCACCTCGGCCAGGCAGAGGCAAGTGACCTGGGAACGCAGCCCTCAAGACGGGAAGCTCCTAACATCCACCCTCTGAAGCTTTTATACTATATTTGAGCTATTTTCTACTTTTTTCTCAGTCCAGCATCCATGGTATGTTTAAGATTCTGCTGGCTAAATTGATTGATTTATGTTTCTATCACCATGGTATTAATGGTGTCACTGGAGTCACAACAACTCTACCAAAACTTCTCATCTGCTTTTTCATCGGTCCATGCATTGGGTTATGCTGTAGGGAAGTCCGTGTGCCCGGTGCTGCCGCCCTTCAGCTGGCTCAGGCAGGCCCAGTCCCAGGGAGGCAGGATTAGCCCAGGTGCTCCCCAGGCTCCGAGGAAACCCCCGCACTGCCCTTCTTGGCACAATTTTGGAAAAACAAGGTGCCCAAGCTTGCAGAGGTGAAAACCTCGAGCAAACCTGGAACAGAGGTTTGGAGAGGCTCCAGCTGCCTCCAGGCTGCCTTTGCCCCCTTCTGCTGAAGAGACGCGGTTTGGGTGCTGCAGGGTTGGTCACGGCGGAGGCTGCAGCTCACAGGGAGGATGCTCCTTCAGCTCCTTTTGCTGCTTTTTGAAGTATATAATTCAAGAAGTGATGCTGAAGCTGGGCTGCTGACGGAGGTGAGGCTGGGAAACATGGCCCTTTTTCTCCTAGTGTGTGTTTCAGTGCCGGTTTTCTAGCTGGAGCCGAGTGCTGCGGCCGTGCTCACCTCGAGCCGCTGCAGAAGCTGCCAGCAGCCCTGCACCAGCCCCTCGCTCTACCACCAGCAGCCTCCCAGCCTTTATGTTTGCTTAGCACGCAGCACAGTCCCGCTTTGGCCTCTGGACGTGACTGTAAAGCAAATAATAATGAACTCCAGAGCAAATAATAATGAGCTGTTTAATACACCAACACACACCCTTGGTGCCAAGAATGAATTTTCAGTCAGCTGCTGATGCTTTTGCCAAGGGCTGCACGCTGGAGCCTCTGTGTGAGCGTCCGTCGACGGCTTTTCTGCAAAGCACTGTTGGTTTTGATTTCCTTCCTCCCTTCTTGTTTTTAACTGGCTGCAGCTGAATGACTCCCAATGGCTGATTCACTTACTGGCCCCTAAATAATTCAGCAGCTCCCTCATGAGCCATTACCGCTAACGCAGCCGCTTCCTCGCTGCTTGTGCCCATGTGGCCGCTGTTAAGCAAGAGTAGCCGAGTGTCATGGGCAGCTCCAGCAGCCAGGATAAAAATAGGCTGCGGAGCAAGTGGGGGGGCTTGCGCAAGAAGGGTGCTGAAGTGCATGGGCAGGCGTCGGGCAGCAGGGATGCTCTCCATGGGGGCTGCACTGCTGCGCCCTCCCCCTTGCTCTGCTCCCACTCGCTGTCTCCCTCTGGGCCTCCCAGCTTGGTTTTTTGGTGTCTTTTGGGGATCTAATTCCTGTGGGTTGGTAATTCCTTTTGCAGAGGGTGAAAGCGAAAGCACCCTTGGGTTGAAGTTGGTGGTGGGAGTGTGCGTGTGTCTACGTATGTCTTGCAAAGCAAAGCGCTGAAAGTCAAGGCAACAGATTTCCATCCAAACCAACAAGGTTGCAACAAAATTCTGGAGCTAGGACCAGCTGCGTGACCCACATAGTGAGGGCTTTCAAGGGTTTAATCCCCTCACACCGGTATCTCACGCCCAAAAGGCCACGTTGTTTTGCTGGCCGCTCTGCCTCTTGACACTGCGGGCGCTTCTGTCCATGGCAGCCCCTCCAGAAGGAGGCGAGGAGCATCGGGATGTGCTCCCAGATCACAGCTGGATTTCGTTTGGTCAGGAGTCCCTGTCGCGTGCCTGTGAGCAGAGGTGCCGTGCGTGCATCCTTGCAGTGTGGCGGCTAGTGTGTGACTGTCTGCTCTGTGCTCTGCCCCCAGGGACAGCGGGGATGACATCGAGCTGGCGTCCTGCGCGCAGGGAGCCTGTCTGCCAGGCAGGGTGTCCTCCTGCAGCTGCGAGTTCCTGGCTGATGGTAGGGACCTACGTCTGGGAAAAACACCCGCCGGGGAGGGTGGGCGTCTCCGGGTGCCAGCTCTGGTTTGGGGGGGCCAGATCCTGCCAGTGATAAAGTGACGGAGCCTGAAGCAGGTGCTGTGGGGATGGATCTTTTCTATCGCCTTCATCTTCTTCATGCTAGCCCCCACCCTGGGGAGGTGGCCATTTAAGATATCAGTGTTGCCCCTGTACATCCTGGTATGTGTTGAAAATCTAGTCCCCGTCTGCAGGCACTGGGGTCTCCGGGTCCCACCGAGCAGCCTCCACCTGCACAGCCCCACCTTGTCTCCATGGCCAACCAAGACACATCCGTGTCCCCCATCATGGTCACACCAGGAGAAGGAAACCCAGTGCAGGCTGAAAGGGAGTCCCCTGAGCTGCAGCCAGAGCCGTAACCTAGCCCTGAGATGTCTCCAAGAGCCCAGGGTGCTCCAGCGCAGTGGCCTTTGGAGCAGGACAGCCCCCAGCCTTGTCCAGTGATGCCAAGACATGAGCCCATCCCTCTACAAATTCCCTTCCAGATGTGCCCAGGCCACCAGACAGATGTGCCCCGCTCAGCACTCACAACACCGCCGCTGCCACTGCTGTCCCCGTGCCCCACGGCCGGGGCAGGGACTCCCTGGGGGAGCTCCTCACCCACGTCCCACTGGAAAGCTTCCTGCAGACGCTGGAGTCCTCCCCTGCCACCGGCGGGCATCTCGCAGGTACCGGGATGCAGGATGCGGCCCCAGCACCTCGCTCTTGAGGGTGCACGGAGGGAGAGGAGGAGAGGGTGGGAGAGGGCAATGTCTGGGTGCTCCCTAAAAGCCTGCTGTCCCTGCGGCCAGGGGAGGACAGCGAGGCGGAGGCGGAGATCAACCTCTCCAACTTCCCCTGGTTCCACGGGACTCTCTCACGGATCAAGGCAGCTCAGCTGGTGCTCTTCGGGGGTGCCCGGAGCCATGGCTTGTTCGTCATCCGGCAGAGCGAAACGCGGCCAGGGGAATACGTGCTGACCTTCAACTTCCAGGGGAAAGCAAAGGTGGGTGTCCTGTGTTTCTCCCTGGATATTAGTGCCAGCCCTGCCCAGCACCCCGGGCTCCTTTCCTCCCCCCAGCTGGGGCTCTGCGAGCAAGCAGGTGCCATGCGGTGACCCCAAACACAGCAGCTCTGTGGGGAGCTGCACCCTGGCAGGGCATCCCTCAGGACCACCTGCCCTTGTCCCCCAAGAGCCCTCTGCACCCTGCCCAGCCCCATTAGCACTTTCCCAGCTGATCAGTGCCTGCTACGTGGGCTTAAGGTGAAATACCCCACAACAGCCTAGCATAGCCTGGCACATCATCCCCTGCCCTCTTCTTTTCCGCTCCATGTCCTGAAGTATACAGATGCACTATAAAAAAACAACCCATGTGTAGTTTTCTGCTGGGTCCCTTTTCTACCAGAGCGCACATGCTGTGAGGGGTTGAGGTATAACTGCCTGGTCTTGTCACCTGTCCTGCAAGGAGTAGTTCAGGTGGGCTGTGGGATTCCCTAGGCTGTCTGTGCCACCAGGATTGGAGCTGCAGCCCTCCCCAGCTGCACCCACCCGTCCTTCTCTGGCTGCTTCTGTACGGTGGTCATCACCAGGAGGGGACAAACTTCTCCTGGGGCTGCTGCGAGTGGGCTTTTGCAGGAAACACTCTGCAGCAGGAGACCGTCCCGGCCAGGCAGAGTAAAAATAACAGTCCTATGTTACGAGCAAACCTCCCTTGGCTGATGGAGGTGGCTCCTTCTGCTCATTGCAAGGGTGAATCTCACCCTTGCAAGCCCCAGCTCACCCGCTGGCCCTGTGCACTTGCAGCACCTCCGCCTGTCGCTGAACGAGAGCGGGCAGTGCCATGTGCAGCACCTCTGGTTCCAGACCATCTTCGACATGCTGCGCCACTTCCACACGCACCCCATTCCCCTCGAGTCGGGCGGCGCGGCCGACATCACCCTCCGCAGCTACGTCGTGGCCCAGAGCCCGCTGCCCGGTAGGTGCCAGGGCTGTGCCGCTGCTGGGTGGGGGGCTGGGTTCGTGTTAGGGCTGGGATCTCGCATGGATCCAAAAGGGACTGATCCCTGAGATTTCTCCACTGACCCCCTCCCTAAAGGTGTGCCCATGTCAGTGCACGTGGCTCTGGAGGTGCCCCAAGGTGCATGTTATCCCATTGAAGGTGGGCAAGGAGGACCACGCAGCAGCAGGGCTGTGCTGGGGTGAGCTGTGTATCCCCAGCTATAGGTGTCAGTCCCCTGGCTTGAGCAGGAGAGGAGCAGAGGGGTGGGTCTGTGGGGCTCAGAGCATCCCGCTGTGCCGGGAGAGGCTGGGCAGGGGGGGTTGGGGAAGGACAGGGTCAAGGATGGAGAGAGCGAGCAAGGGAGAGGGTGGGTGTGGAAAGGTGCTGGCAAGGGAGAGGGGGCACCGAGTCCCCAGGCAGCATTGCAGGGGTCAAGCTCCTGTCTCCATTGCAGACGCTGGCCCCCCGCCAGCCCTCGTGTCACAGCCGCCGGGCTGCCGAGTCGACCTGCCACCCCCGCACTACTTCTGCAGCACAACACCTGCCGGCCCACCAGCCCCGCCACCTGCCGAAGGGGCGGCCGTGGCTCCTGCTGTCACTATCCCTGCACCCTACCACCGCCTGGAGGGTGCCCTGGGCCCCCGGAGCCGCAGCGACAGCACTGAGCGCCGGCCAGAGCCCCCCGCCGCCAGTGCCGAGGACTACCACGAGGCTGATGGTGCCCGGAGCCGGACCCGGGCGGTGGAAAACCAGTACTCCTTCTACTGAGCCCCCCATGCCCGGGGCTGGATGACAGGGGGATGTGGGGCATCTGTGCCCCTCACCGCTGCACCAGCCTCACTGCCGCCTCCTGCCACCACCAGCAACCCAGCCGGGACATCCTTCTTGCTCCCTGCCACTTTTGGGAGCTGTGTGAGCAGTGGGCAATGTCCCAGCTGGACCTGGCACCGTCCCCGAGGTTGGGGCAGCACTGGGGGTTTGGGAGGCTGAAAGCGTCAGTGCCATTTTGGAGCTTGCAGCCTCTTCCCTTTCCCTCTGGACCAAGAGCTCTCCCAGGGCTGAGCCAGGCTCCCTGCGTCTCCTCCCTGGAGATGCCCCTCCTGCGATGGCAGCACGAAGCCGTGATGGGCTCCTTCCTCTAGCTGAAGCACCTTGGCACGTCCCCTCTAGGGTGAGAGCCCAGTGTGGCCAACATCCCTTCTGGCACTATTGCCCCGCGAACCAGCCACCGAGGGGCTCTGGCATTTTGGGATGATGGTGGAAGTGGCAGATCCCCACGCAGAGGCTTTTCTCACATATGCGGATCCATGCGCCCAAGAGGGCACTGCTGCAGAGGCGTGAGGGTTTATCCGGGCTGGCTTTCAGGCTCCCTCTGGGGCAACTGTTTCCCACCCTCTGCCAGGAGAAGGGTTTTTCCAAAGCTTAATGCATCACATTCAAGGAAGGTTTTTCCTGCTGTCCTGCCATGTCTGTTCCTTTGCCCTTTCTCTTCTTGCTGGAGCTACGGAGAGTCCCTGGATAACCCCTTTCTTCCTCCCTCTCTTCCTTGCTTTCAAAACCTAAGCTCTCCTCAAGGGCATCAGCTCAGCCTTCTGCCTTCTCTCTATGGCAGCTAGACACTATTTTCCATTGCTCAAGGCAAACCTTGAAAAATATGACAACACCCCCACTTTGCATCAGTTGTTAGTCATTTGGGATGTCTCGGGGGGGGGNNNGTGTGGTGTGTGTGGGTGGGGGGGGGGGGGGGGGGGGGGGGGGGGGGGGTCAGACAGAGGCCAGGGGCTGTGTCTGGAGATGAGGGGCAGCCTTGCCATGTAGGTGCTCAGCTGGGCTCCAGGGAATGAAAACACTACACATCTTCAGTAGATGCTACTGAAGGTTATTTTTTTTTTTTTTTCCTTAGAGACATAGAAATGCCCAGGAAGAGCACAAGGAATGGGGCTGCTGTTGGGTGGGTGAACAGCCAGCCAACACGGAGGGGCCAGGGCAGGCTGACTGTGGCAACAGGCAGGATTGCCCTCGCCGATGGCTGAAGTCCCTCCCTGGCAGATGTAAAACCCTGCCAGCCATGGTTGTAGCAGCACTGCTGCTGGGAAGGACCAGGCACTGCAGCGGACACCGCTTCTTGGTGGCTTTCTGATAGACTAGTGCAGCCATGTGCATCTATAGCAGAAAAAGGAGGTCCCCTGATAGAGGTGAACCCTGGAAGAGAGCGTAGAGCAAAAACCCACTGTGGCCAGGCATGCACTATGTTGTCGATGGTTTTCCTACAGGTTGCTGAAGCCCTTAGGTTGTTTTTACAGGCCAGGTTGCTTACCAGGACTGTATGCCTCATGTGGGGTGGGAGACCCTCCGAAAGGGCAGCTTTGCTTGCTAAGTGCTTGCACGTCCCTCTTGGTTTGCCTCACACAGCTTGTCTTACACATCAGCAGGACTCGTGGCTCCTCGTGTGGCTGCCAGGCCTGGGTGACAGTACTAGCAGGACCTGAGCAAAGTGTCTTTGCAGTGTCTGGATAGGTCTCTAGGTAGAGCAGACCCCCACCGTACCCAGCTAAAAGTTACCACTTAGTGCAAAGAGAGGTACGAGCCAAGCCACGACCTAGCTCAAAACTCCTTGAATTTGCCTGGAGTTTTGGGTTGGGTCCATTTTTTTTTTTCTTTTTTTAGGTGCCTTCTTTCCTGAGCTAGCAAAGCATGTCCCCAGTGCTGGAGTTGCTTGCCTCTCCCACTTCAAGAGGGCAGGGAAGGCTCCTTGCCTCCTCCTGCCATGTGAGAGCTGCCTCTCTGGCCCATGGGTGCGTAAGACGAGGGCTGGTGGAGCTTGTTCCTGCAGCAAATGCCACCTTCTCCCCAAATGCATGGCCCTTCAGAAGGCAGCGGGAGCAGTTTGCTCTGGCGGGGGTATTTCTCCTTCCCCAGCACAGCTAAAACCCAGCTTGGAGGAGCCCATGCAGCAGGGAGAGGCCAGATGCTCTTGGTTTACAGTTTTAACATGGACCTGCTTCCTTCACACACAATGAGGCGGGGACCTCCAGATGCGGCACAGACATAGTCACTCTTGTTTTTCACTGAGGTCCCAACGGGCCAGGTTGTTGTGGATGGGAGCACTGCCTTACAGATCTTCAGATGTTGGCTGATTTTTCACCTTCTGCATCATGGGATAGGAAAAGGAGGGGGAAGCAATGATCTGCAAGCAAAAATGTTAATTTGTAAATAGGGAAGAGTCTGAAAGAGTTTACTGTTCTGTAGAATAAATTAATTTTATTTAAAAAAAAAAGGGGGGGGAACACTTGTTAAATTGAGAACTCGAGTTCCAGTTTTAAAATAAAATCACTTGCAAAATGGACAGCACTTGCTTGGGGCTTTGGTGGATCTGCTACATGAAAAAAGAGACAGAGGGAGGATGCTGTCATGTTGCATGTGTGTAGACCTCATTGCTATCTCGAGGCAGTTGGGGCTGGGCTCAGCCTGCCTCTGCCCGATGAAGCTAGTCTAGTGCAGCAAGGATGGAGGAGAGGGGTATTTTTCATAGTTGAGCAGAAGGAGGTGGAGGACGGGTCCAGGCTATGCAGGGCAGGGTCTCCTCTCCTCCCAGTCTGTTATTTTCTTTGTCTGGTTTGTCACTGGTGCAAGTTGGAATGCCTCCATCCCTGAAGCAGCACAGATAATAGTGAATTAGCAGCCATGGGGAGTGAAGATGTACCTCCCTTGCCAAAGGTCTGTGCTTAGCATCTCCCAGCAGCTGAGTTCCCCATAGCATGTCATTCCCCCCTCCTATGCCTTCGTCTCTCCTAGGAGGCAGTGCCTCACACTCCATTGTATGTCTTGCTAGTGCGCTTTCTTCTGCTGAGGATCCCCCAGGAAAACTGGTATGTTGTCCCAGACTGTACTGTCACAGCTAAGCAGCGTGACAGACACGGCTTCCAGACGCAGCTAACACATGGCTTTTCGGGGGGTGGAGGGAGCTGCTCCGCTCTGTAATCAGGCCATGGTTGTGTCATGATCCATTCACAAAAGCATTCCCTCCCCAAAAGGCTCCAGAGCCTGTTCACCGGTCCTGGAGAGCTCATCCATCAGGAGCTGGGGAGGTGACAGCCCCTCCGTATGGACTCCTCCATTGCTGCCCGCAAGGCAGGCAGTGAAGGCTGTGCCTGTGGGACAGTTGCTCCTCCTGCCTCACTGTAAGCCGTTCACACCTCAGCATATTAGCAAATTGACTAATTAAGGCATTAGTCTTGCTGGAAAACATGCTTTCCTTTCCTTTCACAACATTCCTGGGAGGGCAGGGGCAGGATCCAAAAGCCCTTTGCGTCAAATGCAGAGATCTAGTAGTAAAACAAGGGGAAAGCAACCTCAGTGTGCGGGCTGGGCTGGACTGTGTGCCAGCAATGCCCTCTGCCCGGGGACGGACCAGGACTAGCCTGTGGGGATGCTGGTGCTAAGCTGCACCCTGGCAGATACTGTGAAGAGGGCAAAAATGTGAAGGGATTTCAGCAGCGCAGCCTTCCACGTTTCACGCAGGTGTCTGAGCTGTCCAAGGCTGCTCTTGCCTGCCTGACACACGGGGTCTTTCTCAGCAAAGGCTCACAGTGCTTCCAGAAGGATCCCTTTGGTAAGACAACTCCTCAGAATGCCATTGCTCTGAAACACAACCTTCTTTGATACCAGCTCAGGGACCTGAATTTTGCGTTTGGTTTGCACTGAAATATGAAAACACTTCCCTGTTCTAATGCAAATCCCCTGCCCCAATAAGCCCAGTTCTGCCCCGATCCCAGCCCAGCACTCTGATTTTGTGGGCATTGTATTTTTTAATGGCATGATGAAATACTTCCTGGTTTTGTATGACCCAAGTAATAGTCTTGTCCCCCCTCCCCAGACAGATATATTTTAAAAGTAATACATGCATAATACATCAGGAGTCTGCACCAATTCCCTAGACATGTAGTTTGAGAGTGAAATGCTGCCAGGTCTCTTTCCCCACGCTCTTTGCGTGGGCTCTGTTGGATGACAGGCAACTGCCTGTTGTTTCCCAGGGCTGTGAGGTGTCGCTGGCACAAGCCACGCTTAGGGCAAGGGAACTGAGCTGCCCAGCTGCTCCCTGCAGCCCTCAGGCTGTTGCAATGTCTGCAGGCACAGCTGCCATTCTGCCTTCCTCCCGTGGGGACTGGCATGAGAGGGCTGAGACCTGACAGCTCATCACTCACCCCCCCACTTTTGGAAGCTGTGTTTTGGAGACGTGGCCATGACAGCAAGGAGGAAGAAACAGGGTGACGCCTTATGGGCTAGTGAGCTAAACTGGCCTGTGTTGTGCTCAGGACTCGGCAGAGCAGAGGGAAGAGGAAACTCAATCGATTTGCAGCAACTCTGCTTCTAAAACCCATTCTGCAGTGACTGAGAGTGGACAGGGGCATGTACCTGCCCGGCCTCTGCAAATGGAGTGGGTGTCTCCCTTGTAGGGGCTGAGTACGGGCTGGCACTATCTGGTTTCTGTCCTGGTGGGCTGAAGAGAACCCAAGGCTGGGAGAGCAGCAGGCACAGGAGCTCGCGAGCTGGAAGACAGCATGGGGAAAGCTGTTTGCATTGCTCCAGCCTGGGCTACGACTGCAAGGATGCCTTCCAGGGCCAGCACGGCCAGCTGGGAACTCAGCCAACCCTAAATTCACACCATTCTTTTACAAATCAGGTTGGCAAGACAAACACAAGGCATAAACTAGTGTGATTTCCATAGCAACCTCGGTAGAGGTTGAAAAGTCTTTTGTAAACATAGGGCTGAACCTGAGGATCAGCTCTGATTTTCTTTACAGAAGGGTGAAGAGCACAGGGGCTTATTAATTTCAGGTCACACAAATGACCCATAAATCTCAGAAGGAGCCATTCCCAAGCTCTCTGTTCCCCTTTCTGTCACCCTCTCCACATGCACAGCACGAAGCTGGAGCCCAACTTCACCGCTCCAGCTTATCTCCATAAACTACACAAAGGTTTATGCCCCTCTTCCATTGCAGCTGACCTTTACTAGCTAATTCTCTGACGCACGCACAGCCCAAGCACATGCCATGCCATTTCTGTAGGGCCATGGCGCCTTGACAAGAAATTTGGCTTGCAAAGGAAACCTGTATCGCAGCCAGCTCCGGCTCCTCTTCCCCGCTCGCGGCTTCCTCCGGCCCCATCGGACAAGCATGGATCTGGGCGTACAAGCCCTCAGCTGGTCCAGGCACCATTCCTGCAAACCCCAGGAGTGAATACGAATGCTGATGGTGCAGAGTCCCCCCCTGCTACCTGCTCGCCTCTCCCAGCGGCCGGCAAGGCCGTGCCGTGGGGAATCGTGCTGCCGTCCATCGCTGTCAGCAGACAAAGCCTGCGGGCAGCGCGGACAGCACTGGTTAATTACCGAAGTGACACGAGCCGGCGCAGGCAGCCTGCCGGGGAGGCACTAGGAAGTCCCGTATTGCTTACACTGTCACGGGAAAGGGATTTGGCAGGGCTGAGGGTGCCAGTGCAAAACGCACTGCATTTTCACCCTCCTCGGGGCTCTGCCGCCAGATGCCGGAGCTGCCTCGCTAACAGGCCCTGCGGGGGACAGACTGCCCTCCGTACGGCCCGGAGAACGTGCCTGGGGGGACGGGGGAAATCGGAGCTCCAGCAAACGCGCCTTTCGGGGAAACTGGCCCCACAGCTACAGCTGGGCCCCGGGAGAAGCGTGGCAGGGGCCGGCTTCAGCCCCCAGCGAGGCCGCACCAGGGCCCGGAGCCACCCCCGCGGCACACAGCTGACGGACGCCGCCGCCTGCCTTCTCCGGACGGCCCCGGGCCGTGNNCCCCGCAAGGAGCCGCAGCCGCTCGTCATCCCGCGGAGCGCCGCCGAGGAGCAGCGCCTCCGCCTCGAGCGGCTCATGAGGAACCCGGTGAGGGCACCCGCCCGGCCTTCTGCCCCTGCCCCGGGCGGCGGGTCCGTGAGGGGAGAGGGAGACCCATACCCCCCCCCCGCCACGGGCTCCGTGAGGGGAGAGGGACCGACACCCCCCCACCTCCGGTTCTGTGAGGGAAGGCGGGCGGACCCGCTGCTTCCTCCTCCCCGGGGTCCGTGAGGGGAGAGGGACCGACCTCCCCGTCCTTCTCCCTGCGTCCGTGAGGGGAGAGGGACCGGCACCCCTCACCACCACACCCCCCCCGGGGTCTGTGAGGAGAGAGGGACCGACCCCCCCTTCCTCCTTCCTGGTTCCATGAGGGGAGAGGGACCGACACCCCCTCCCCCCCTTCCTCCTCCCCGGGTCCGTGAGGGGAGAGGGACCGCAGCCCACCACCCCCGCGCTCTGTGAGGGGAGAGGGACCGACCTCCATCCCCCTCCTTCCCGGGTCCGTGAGGGGAGAGGACTGACACCACCTCCTCCCCTCCCTGGGTCTGTGAGGGGAGAGAGGCCGACACCACACAACCCCCCTCCCCCCCGCACACACCAGGTTGCTGTGAGGGGAGAGGGATCCATCTTCCCCCTGGGGTGCCGTGTGGGGAGAGACCCATCTCTGGGAACCCGAGGGGAGGACTGGCCCCTCAGCGCTCTGGCAGCTGGTCTTTCCTCTGCCCACTGCTTTTCACTGAGGGCAGGGGGGGAAGCATGACCCTGGTTCTTCTAAGTGGGTGTTTTGATCCTTGTCCTGAGGAGGCGGCGTTTGCCAGGTGGAGACTCTCACCCTCCCTCTATGTGTGAGCTGGAGGAGGCTGAGGCTTCCCTGCACTGTGTTCTTCCTCTGACCTTGCACCATGTGTTCTCCCTTCCCTGCTCTTCCCTGTCCTCCATAGATCTGGCATGGAAGGTGCACAAATGCCTTTCATCTCTTCCCCGACTACTGGTAGTGGGAGTATACTCAATTTCTGCAAGTGCGTGGAGGTGCTGACTTGCTTCCTTCTAGCTTCCATACTGAAAAGAAACACAGATACTCCTAATCCTCCTGGGGTTTATTGACCTGTAGGCCTGAATGTGAGGGAAAGAGAGGATACCTTCTGATTCTCATTTTCTGCCTGCTCCTGATCCCTATGCATGAAGAAATTACTACAGCTGTGCTCCTTCTGAGATCTGTCAGCTGATGGAAGAGGCTGTTGTCAGACATATACCACCTTTCAACAATGTGTTAAAATTGCAGACTTTGTTCCTAGAAGATACTGATGACTGGTTGGTTTGTTCTTGCAGGAAAAGACTGTACCAATTCCTGAAAAACTGAATGAATGGGCACCACGACCTCCCCCGGAGTTTGTTAGAGATGTGATGGGTAAAGATACTATTCTTCAGATAACTGTAGGGTCAGCTACATTAAACTTAGAAGAGTGTGTAACAGAAATAGGCCAGAGGCAGTTTTCTGTTGTTGCTCATTTTGCTGGAGAAAAGAGGTATGAAATGTGCTTCAAGAGTTGCTTTTCCAAGTTTTATTTGGTTCTTGGGTTCCACTTTCCTGCTTGTTGTCAGAATGCAAAGTGAACAATGCCCATGGCACTCCAGCACGCGGACCGTGTGCAGTGAAATAAGCTGCTGCTCTGGTGATGACAAGTAAATGATGACAGGTAAATCTGTCCTTTCCACGGATGTGGGTGCGCTCTGGAAACTTATAATTATGAAGTCCCTCTTTTGACTGCTTTGAGTCTGAGTCTCAGGCAGTGAGAAGCAGACACGTGCAGCAGATATGATTGTACGTGGTCAGGTAGGGAGCTGGCACCTGTGCAAGGAACTAGACCCAAGTATTCTGCTTACACTTTACTTTTACCTGCACAGATTAAATGTAGTAGTTGTGATATAAATTTCATCTGCATGTAGAAGTTCTGTCTTTCTTTGGGACCTTCATCCTTATTAATGATCCTTCCTTTTATTATTTTCAAAATAATTGATCTTGGACTAAAGCTTTTATACACTTCTGAATAAACTGTTCTGCTTATTGTAATTCCCTCATGGCTTTTTCAAGTAGCTTTGCTGTGTGCTTGAGTTGAACTGTCTTGTTTTTCTGGGAGCACCTGACGTGCTGGGATTCTGTTGGTATCAAGAGCACCCCTATCGCAGTCCCAGCTGCCATGTTTTAATTACCAGGTGTCTTCTTTTAGGCATGTATTTGTGCTTTGCATTGAGAAATGGCTCAGGAGACAGAGGAAGAGAATGGAGTGCAACGTTGAAAGCTCCTGTGAGACTTCAACATGTGGACTGATGCCAGGAAGAGAGAGCTATAGGGATTTAATTTATAAAGAAATGATCAAAAATTGTCAGTGGTAGCTGTCTTGCGTAGGAAAGTATAATATGATGGGGTTTATCACCTTTCTGTTGACCTTTATTTTTTGTATGAGATGCTGAAAACTAGTGAGAAGCAGCTTCAGTAGGATGTTTTAGCTCACCTCTGCCTAGAAGAGAATGAGGTGTGCATTTGATCTCTAGTTCTTTTACGGCCTCAATGTCCAGCTAAGACTGGATTCTCTCTAGGGGAGTAATTGACCAGTAGAAGCTGCAGTGACCCGTAAGTGTATGGTTTTGCAGCTTGCTTTGGCTTTTGATTGTGAGTGATTTGAGCTTATATAAAATGGTGACACAATCTGTGTGGTGTTAGCAGATTTTCATCTTACAGTGCCCTTTCATGTGTCCTGGCCCCAGCATCTAGCTGTAGTCATTTGTGAGCATCTAGTGTATAATATTTTCCAGCAGACTAACTCTTCTTTATTGTAGGTTCCAGCGCTGGAGCTGGGAGTGGGGAGTTTCACGTGTACCGGCATCTTCGTCGGCGAGAGTACCAAAGGCAAGATTTCATGGATGCCATGGCTGAGAAGGTCAGCAGGACTCTTTTTATAATTTGTCCCCCGTGACTATTTGGTGTTCATTGCGAATCTTTTTTTCTTTTAAAGTCATGTACAAATAATTCAGTTCCAAACCACCCCTTATCAGAGGAAAAAATGTAGGAATATGTGATATGTGGTGTCTTTGTCAGTATTGAAACGTTTGGTGCTTTGTGTCAGACATGCTCCATCTTCTCTGTTCAGTGGGGGTCCTAGCACACAGTAAGACCACACGTGAATGTTTGTGTTCTCAGGTTGGATTGAAAATGCTTTGAAAACTGGAAATCCCTAATACCACTGTCTTGCACAGGCAGAATCAAAGCAAGTGCCTGTGCACAGAGTCCAGATCTCTTTCTTTTAAGCCTTGGTCAAGTAGAATAGCACCTCTTTCAGAGAGCGTTATTGTTATACTCTCTCTTGGCCAAAATGAGTCCTTTGATCTGTATGTTAATGTTTGTGTCTCAAATTATTCTCTTGTTTTTACCGAAACATTCTTTAGGGCAGAAGCCCAACCTCCCTCATCTGTTTTGGTGAGGATTCCTCCCTCTAAAGGCCTCAACGTTTGACTCAGGCTGCAGGTTAAAAATGCTGTCTGTACAGAAGTCATCCCTAGGAATATGGCTTTTGTATAAAGAAGCAGCCAGACAAAATCTGGCAAAGCTCCCTTCTGTATTTTGCTAAAAAGACTTCTCCCTAAAAGGACATGACTTTTAAAAGAAGTATTTTAATTTAGATTGTGACCAGAGTATGACATGTGATCAATTACAGCAAAGACTAGATGAGGAATTCCAGAAGAAACTGGAGAGGAATAAGATGATTGCAGAAGAACAAACAGCAAAACGCAGAAGGAAGCGGTAAGGGCAGATTGTTCCCAGGAGGCTTGACATGGAAACCCTTATGCCCCGTGCCTCATCTGTAGCTGGATGCTTTGGATAAATGCTATCATTCCGTGTCTACATCTATCGGCTGAGAAGTCCGGCTGTGGAAATTAATTTCATTAATGTCATTGTTTGGTTTCTAAAGGTGGCTGTGAACTTGACAGGCTTTGCTGGCATGGTTTATTTTCTGTGCCATCACTAGCAGGATAACTTTTGACTGGTTGAGCAGCTTTTGCTGACACGGTGGTGTTGACTGCAACATGCCTTGCTGCATATTTGTTATAACAATGTCAGGAAAGGCTTGTATGTACATCTGGCTTAAATAAATATCTGAAACAGCTGACACCAAGCAGCTCAAGTGCAAAAATGGGTGCTGCTGAATGGCTACGCATATGGATTCAGACTAGCGGAGTGTGGTGGGGCATGGTGCTGTCCTCTGTACACTGTCAGTGTGACTAGTCCAGTCTGTGAATACTGAAGAAGCCACTGATGGGTTCAGTATTGTTAAAATCAGTAGCTGCTTCTACCTACCTCAATGCGATGTCAGACAGGTCAAGTCTACTAAGTTAGGTGGAAAAATTAAGAAATATGAAACTTCTCTTAAGTTTTAGCAAAGTTACAAGACTGATGCTCTCAAGAAATGGTCTGAGAAGTGTAATGCAGTGATACAAGGATGTAAATTCCACAGTCTTGTGTCCACCATACCTTTCAGAAGTAGCAGGGTATCACGGCTCGGCTCTTTCAGAGGGTCTGACCCTGAGCAGCCTCTCTCTTGCTTCTTTGAGAATGAGGGGTTTACATTTTGTAGCTGAGAGTTGCTGCTGAAAGGCCTGTGCAAAGTGACTCACTGGCATATTAGCACAAAAGTGCACAACACAACCACTGTTGCCTTCTTACTTTAATTTAGTGTGGTCCAACAGATGGCCAGCAAGTCAGATCTGGCGTGCTGCCTTTTCCCTGGCTGAGATGGAGAACAACTGTTCAAACAGCAAATGCTGCCTAAACGCTCCAACACCTCCTTGTCCCCCTTCCTGCATAGAGTAGTCTAATGGTGTAGGTCCCAAGCGGCTTTGCCCTGTAGGAGCCCCTCTAACTTCCCTCACCACCCTTTCTCTTCTGTCCTGACCTAACAGGTACAGTACTTGGCTCTGTTTCAAGAAAATTCATTTATGGTGTTGACAGAGGAACGTGAATCCCAGGTTGCGCTGCCCTGTGTCTGCCATTACGCTGCCTGGTTACCTTTGCTAGGCAAACAGAACTGGCTCGTACGAACTGAAATTCCCTCCTACCCCTAACGTTACTCCTAGGGCCCAACATATTGATGAAGTACAGCCAAAGATGAAGGTCAAAGCATACTGCATTACTTTTTTTTCAATTAAAGTATATATTACTGGTGATGACTTAATTTTTTTTTTTCCCCAATGTTCAGTTCCAGCAGTCTGAGTTTTGACAGCATTTTCTCTTTTTGTTTATTAGGCTAGGTAGCTAAAATGTAGGGGCAGTTTCATTTTTGTTTCTTCTGTGTTCTTGGAGATTCTTGCGTATTGTATAACTTTGGTTGCAGTGGCGTCATAGAAGACTTTTAAAAAAGAAGTTCCATTAGACTAAAAACAACATAGAAAAGTTTCTGTTGATCATGTGTCTAAGTTTGCTCTCGCTGAATTTTCAGTTGAGGCCAAATTCAAATTGAACTTCTCTTCTGAAGTCTGTTTTTCCAAGATGTCTGTAATATGTCCTTTATCAGTGTATGAATGTGCAGAAGTGTTACAATGTTGGATTTGCGTAAGAGTCTTTTCTTCTTTGCTTTATAGCCAGAAGTTAAAAGAGAAGAAACTGCAAGCTAAGAAAAATAAACTCGAACAAAAGAAGCAGGAAAAAGGTCAGTGAAATTTAGTTTTCTTTTCTCAAGACTTACTTCTGTTCCCTAATTGAAGCCTAGAAGGGTTTGTTCCACCCCCGGCCCCAAGCATTCTGGATAGATGGATAGGAAGACTGAGCCTTAAGCTTGTTATTTTATCTAATGTTTCAAAAGTCCTCTCTGAAAGCCATCTATGTTGAGATTTAATCTTACAAATAACTTGGCTGTTTGTGAATATTTTCCCTTTATTAGGGGAAATTTTGGACAGCAAACATTGGAATCTGAGTTTGTTGGTTGTGGATGTTTTGCCCCAGCTATTCTGACAAACTGCAGATTTAGAACATCTTCTGCTAAAAAAGGCAGTATTGTTAAAGGCTCTTCTTTTTTAAGTATATTTTGAATGCGTATGGGAAAACAGGTGGAAAAAATGCACAGCTTGGACAGCAAGAAACCAAGTTATGATTTTGTGTGTAAGAAATTGAGCCACCTTGGTGCCATCTGTTCTACACGACTATTTTATTTCACATAGAAATAAACATGAAAAACCTGACTGCCTCTATTCTCCCGCAGTCTTGAAAATTAATGGTCAGCAATGTCAGTGTAACTGTTTGCTCAAACTTTTGAATACTTGTTGCTTCCTTTCAGTGAGTATATTTTAGCTTACTCTTTCAAATAGTTGTCCTTTGTGGATTAGCACACTAACTCTGCAGTAATTCTTAGTCTTAAAGTTACAACAGTTCCTGACAATTCTGCTAGAGCAGTCGCTTGTCTGACAGTGCTACCTTATTTCTGCTTTGCTTTTCAAAATTGGATCTGTTTCAACTCAACCGTTGCTGGCCTCCCATATAAACATGGGAGGACAAATTAATTGTTAGGTTAATTTTACTTGTGAGAGCAAGTGAATGTAGCAGAGTGGGGTTTTTTGGTGTTTTGTTTTTGTGCTGTTTTTTTTTTTAAAGCTACTTGTTTATGAATTGTGACTGGGAGGAGAATTTACGTGTAAGTCAACATACTTTTGTTCACTTTGAGTGAACAAAACAGAATACCCATCCCTTTAGGGAATGGCTGGGAGAGAGGGGAGCTGGATCAGGGACTGGCACTGTGCTGTGGGACTGCCATGTACCAGTTGTTGGGCTGGAATGTTTTTATTCAGCACAAATAAGTCACCTTCTGGAAGCCAGAATCCAAACTCCCCTGTCTTTAGAATAGTTCTTAGCTCTTTACACGTTGTGGTTCTCTATTTAAAAATAAATAAATAAGTAAAATCAGTGGAGATAGAAGCCACTGATAGCCTTCTTTAGTCTACTGAGAACAGGCTTGTCTTTTTCTAGTTTTGTGTGCCCTGGGTTGAGATTTGAGAGTTCTTCCAAATTAATTGAAGTGTGTTTGTTGGATGTGGCAGGCAAGGATTTATCTTCCTTTTTGAATGAATAAATAAAACCTCTGTGTTCCCATCTTTCACCTTTGCTGTAGTAAAAACATTAAGAATAAAGGTCGGTGCTAAATAAGGTCAGCTGTTAAAGTTGCATTACTGTACAGACCCCTAATAAAAAAATGAAAGTACAGAACTTCACCACGCGGTGGCATCAGACCACTAATCTTAAATCCTACGTGTAACTGATCAGAGTATGAGCTGAGTGTGACTTGGCCTGAGAAACAGTCAAGGTACAAGAGCAGAAGAATGGCTATTAGATTCAGGTCCCACTTTATGCTGTACCTAATTTTCATTATCTATTATTTAATTGCTAGTAGGTGTTTTCTGGTCTTTTAGCAGGCTTCATGAGTCTTCTGTGACCCTCGTTAATCTTACACATATCTTACTGAGTTCCTGTACTTGCAGTATACCAAACAGTCTGTAAAAGTTCATGGCACCATGTGGAGTTTCTGTAAACTTGGATAGGTGTAGAAATATACTGAGTCTTGCCCATGGCTTCCCAGTGCCTGCATTCTTTAACAGTACTCTGTGATACTTGAAAGTTCGTGCTGACACGCAGAGGTGAGACTGGGGATGAGATAATCTATCACTTCAGCGTTTGACTACCTCTGTTTGAAATAATGTTCCATAGGAGGTGGAGGTGTTTAATGATGGACTTGTCACAGTGGTAATGTTGGAGGTAAGGAAATATTTCTCCAAGGGAGAATTTGATATTCTGAGCTCTACATTGCTCAGTAGAAATAACATAACCTGATACATGTTTCCTTAGTATCTGGGACTACTTTGTTGTGAGATATTTAACAAGCAAGACGCATGGGAATATGTTACCTGTCCGTACTAATTAGCGTGACCTAATACACACCTGCTTAGCACCTGGGACAATTTTGTTGTGAAATATTTAACAAGGAAGACACATGGGAATATATTACCAATTCATACTGTTTGTGTTTTTAGAACCTGATCAATCTCAAGAGCGAGTCAGCAGCGAGGATGATGAAGAGGATAGCAAGGAGGAGGAAGAGAAGGAAGATGATGCTGAAGAGCCGAGTTTTGTGATGGGAAGAGGATGAGGCCTTTCAGGGACAGCTGGAAGCACTGTTCATTGCTTTACATTCAGGAGCATGAAAGTCTTTCATCTCAGCCAAGCAGAACCCATTGGCGTACGTTATATCTGCTTAACGGTGAATGACCTTCACGTCACAGGCCCAAGAGATATTGATAGAGAAATGCCAAATAAGAGATTTTTTTCTTAATTGCTTGTATAACTGCTGTGCAGTCTGCTCTAAGTTTGCTCTAAAGAGTCAGCCATAAGTCTCTGTGACCCTAGAGTTCTTTCTAACATGGCCCAGAGTGTTTTTCTGTCTGAAAGCTAAAACATATCCATTACCATTTAAGGAAAATATTACTGTGAGGGCTACGTATTCTACTTATGTCAAAGCTGGTAGCAGTGGGATACATGAATCTAAGGGAAGAGTTTAACCTAAAGTAGAAAAGTGGTCTGTAGCCAGACTCTCCTGCACTGTGAGTGTTCTGAATTTGGGGTTTTGTATGGGGTCATCTCTAACCCAAAGAAATCAGTTTATGTTGCTAGACAAGTTCTATAGATTTTTAAGCAGGATCCCTTTTTTATTGCTAAAACTTTCCCTGTTACTTTTCTCCCATGTTTTTTAAATTAATAAAGGGGATATGTTGGATTGTTCTGTCTTCTTTTTTTTTTTTTTTTAAGAGGTTTTCAGTAAAATAGAGATGCTTCTGTTGCAGGAAGGGACAAAAAGACCAAGTGATGTGGCGCACATGAAAATACAGAAAAAGGTGTTAGCTGCATTTCATTTACTTTTTGCTTTTGGATTGGAACAATATCTTTTCCAAAAGGCTGTAAAGCCTCCAAATCCTGTGGCAGAAAGGCTTGGAATGGAATGGTTTTGCTTGTGTTCAGCTTCATGTAATGACACTTGACTTTCTCTCTGCTTGAGCGCTCTGCTTTGAGCTTCAGGTTCCCTGGTAGGAATCATAACATCCGTATATATATTTACTTACTGGTGCTTAAATGAAAAGCATATGCAGTGGTGGTTTTGTTTGTAGCTTAGGTTGTTGTCTTTTCAGTGTATCTTTAATTAAAAGTGCCTGCTATCTTTCAGACACGCTCATCCCAGGACTTCGGCATCCAGAATGTGGTGCTACTTCTTCTCAAGCCTTTGTTAATGCCAAATTATTTAAAGCAAAAACAATAAAAAGGGAGAATCTCTTTTTAGATTTAGCCTTTGTTTAACAGTGCTGCCAGAAATCCTGCCTTTTGCCTGAGCTGGCTTTATGTAATGGCTTCTCAGTGGTATTACCGTGGTGGCAGGGAAGCAGATGTGATCAAGTGCAAGTGACATTTGTGTTTAGTTCCCCTGTACATACCCGAAGACTTTAGAGCTGGATAACTTCTGAGCTGCAAGGTCCATAGCCCCACCACCCCCCCGGGTTAGAGATCTGTGTGGAATTGTTTTCTGCTTCATCTCCATAGAGGCAGGTGCTTCAGAGTAAGTTGTGACAGTGTTTCATTCTCTAGCGCTTAAGATGCTGAATGGATGTTCTGCGGTTGTTGGCATTTTCCCTGTGGAGAGATGAGTTATGAGAATTGCTTCACTTGAATCCCCCTTAGGGCAGGTAAACCCTGTTGATACAGCTGTGTCATAGGATGAGCCATAAAAACGTTGTGATGTTTCTCAGCTTCCGTGGATGGAGAAGTGAGGGTCTCACAAATAAACGAAGGTTGTTCTGCCTCTGAGCTTGTCGGGCTTTGAGCTGAATAAAGAAGTGTGGTTTTGCATTAAGTAGCACAGATGTTGCTGCATGAGGACACGCTTCTCTCAGTCGTGAGGAAGATGGACTTGAGTGTGTCTTGATGAACTAAACGAATTCAGGTTGTGTGGCCTCATCCTGCCTCCTTAGGACGCCATCGTCACCCATGCTGAGTTATTCATACACTACGTTTTCTAGGAATGCTAAGTTTGTAGGTGAAATCCATAAAAAGCAAAGAGAATGTGTTGCTGAAGGTGGTATCTGCCTTACGGTCTTTCTTGCTGAGGTGGCTGAATGTAGCAGTAGGAGCTGTATTTGGTAGGTGTTGCTATGAATTCTGAAAAAGACTGTGCCATGTTGTGGTTGTTTGTGTCAGTACTATGTCTTCCAGAATACAAAGGCACTTCAAAGTGAGCGGCTTGAAGGGATGTTTCTTCGTTAAGACAAAATGCAAGTATTCAGTGACCTCAAAATGGGTAAAACATCGTCCATGGAGTAGAAAAAGGGAAGTGCTCCCATGTGTGGTAAAATGAGGAACAATTCTACGATTGCTTCCTATTCCAAATATGGCACTGAAAAAGCAGTAATAACTTAAAGGCTTGAAACTGCCAAGGAGTTTGACCTGCTTACGTTAAATTCTTGCTCTGGATTCTTTTCTAGAGGAGTCCCTCTCTTTTCTCTGTTGGAGACTAACCTTCAGGAGCTAAAGTTTGCTGTTCCATTTCCACATGCGTTTGTGCAAGTGTGGGACCCCAAGAGACAGCAGCGTTAGTGCAGTAACCGAGCAGAGGCATTCATAATCTCAGAGGCGAAAAGCACACTCAGGATAACAAATGTATTTGTCTCTTTAATAAATCTTTGGGAATTGTTTTCCTTTGTCTTTTCCCTCCCCCAGGCAGAAGTGAATTCAGGAAGATGGGATCACCGAGTGATAAAGCTGACCCATTGTGCCGCCTTTCAGCATTTTCTTTATCTCGTTTTCAGGGAAGGAACTCCCTCCTTTTTCCCCGAAGTCTGTCCCTGTCCTTGCTCTTTTGATGGGTTTATACAGGATTTCCTGCTGAGGCAGTAGAGGAGGAATGCAGGGAGATAGCAGCCTGCGTTCCAGGGAGAGAGAGCCTTCTCTCTGCTTCAGCCAGAGGATGTTGCAGCTCGGCGGAAGCAGAAGTCAGCGCCGCCTTTTGACGTATCTAAGTGGTGACTTTTTGCTGTATAATTGATAATTGTAATAAAAGCACATTTACACCCCGTTGCACCAATACCGTCTCTGTGGAAAGATGTCGGTCCGGACCGAGTGACGTTCTTATCAGTGTGTGGGGGGGAGTGGTGTGGTTGTTCACCCCGACCGTGAATTTAGGGAGCCGCAGACGTGATGTTTTTTCCTACAGCTGGATCTTCACAGAGGGAGCTGCGAGGGCTGCGGGGCCCGGTGGCGCTGGGGACAGCTCGGGAGGTCCTTCCCGTACGTTCCCCCGTTTAGTAAACCCCCACCCCGCCCCGGGGGTGAGCGGGGCCCCGCTCCTCCCCCAGCCGGGGGTGGGCAGCCCCCGCCCGGCCCCGCACG
>WAAD01028780.1:982376-1002047 GCA_013389945.1 Fregata magnificens | reverse complement strand
GATGGGAGCGTCGTCTGCCCGGCGTGCTCCGAGAGGAGGGGGTCTCATCCTGCCCGGAGAGCTGGTCTTATCCTGGCCGGATGGGGCTTCCCCTGCCCGGGGTGCCGCGGGGTGCGCGCCTCATCCTGCCCGGGTGGGGGGAGTCCCCTGCCAGGGGTGGTGGGGGTGTGCGGAAGGGGTCCGCTGTGGGCAGAGGAGGGGGTCCCATCCTGCCCGGCGGTGTTTTGGAGCTCCCTTGGGGTGCAGAGGGCAGGCCAGCTCTCGGGGGTCGTATCCTGACAAAGGGATCCTCTTGCTGGGGGTGCTGTAGGGGAGACCCCTCCTGCCTACGGCGCGGGGAAGCCCCTGACCCCGGGTGCTGTTGGAAGGGGGCGATCCCAGCTGTGGGGAGGGAGCGGGTCCCATCCTGCCTGAGGGGATGCAGGGGATCCTTGGGATGCCGGGTGCCTTCGGAGGGAAGGATCCTAACTGTGAGGGGGCCTGGGGGGTCCCCTGCCTGAGGGTGCTGGAGGGGAGATCCTCGCTGTGTGGGGTCACATCCTGCCTGGGGTGCGCTGAGAGCGGCTGGCAAGGAGGAGGAGAAACCCCCTGCTCAGGCGGTGCCCTGTGAGTAGGATCCCAGCTGCGGTGGTGGGGCGAGGGGGTCACATCCTGCTCGGGATGGGGGGGATCCCCTGCTTGAGGTGCGCTGCCGTAAGGTGGGGTGTTCACACGCTGCCTGGGCGGTGTGACATCCCGGGGTGCTGCTGGGGGGGCTCCCAAGCCAGAAGAGGACGTGGGAAGGAGTTTCCCATAGCAAAGAGGGCCTGAGCTTGGGAGGCCCAGAGTAGGAGGAGAAGAAGGGGGAGTAGCAGGGCCCAGGGTTAGGCTTAGCCTTAACCACGGTGTGTGGGCTCTTGAACGATACCATACAGGGGAGAAAGGCGCTGGTACAAATCCACAGATCAGTCTCAGGGTGTGGGGCAAAAACCTGGGTCCGAGGGGGGGCCGGTGTCCCGAAGCCAGGCAGAGAAGCTGACGGTGCTGCTGAGACAGCGCTCTGCGGGTGATTGTTCAGGGCATGCCGGCGGCGGGAGGGGGATCCGCATATCTCAGCCTGCGGCGGAAGGGGGATCCGCATATCTCAGCCCCAGCGGCGTCTGCTCCGATCCCTGCTGTGAAGAAATCCCCACACGTGCGCTTGCAACTGCACAGAGGTAGCTGAGATGTAAGGCACGGCAAAGGCTTTCCCCGGTGCGCTCGCTGCTCCGAAGGACAGCGCTGGACAGATTAACAAAATCGATATGAGGCAGCAATCGCAGAGAGCTTTCTGTCTTCAGTGGTGTGGAATGAAGCAGGGTCAAATGCATCAGTGGTGCAATGGAAGTGAGTAAAGACACAGCTGGGATGGACTTGGCCAGAGCTGGCTGTTAGGCTGAGGAAGAGGTCTCCTGAGGAAGTCCTGATTCTCCATCCAAAACTCAACAGCCCTGTGTGGTAAAGTCCTGTAGGACAGTTATTCCTGTAAGAGCAAGTGTCCCGAACCTTTAACGCTGCAAGGCAGGAACATGAAATCTCCAGAATAACTCTCCCCTGATGCAGATAACTGGCTGAAAAGTATTTCCAGAGTAAAACTGCTTAAGATACTGTGCCTGTAAAATGCTTCTTTGGTCTTGTGTTTCAGCCCTTGCAGCCCTCTGCTCAGTCCCTCCATGTCCGTAGCCAGTAAGGTGAGTTTGCCGTCCTGTTACTGCTTGTTCAGGCTACATTTGTGTTTATGAATTTTATTCTGAAGTTGTTTACTTATTTGGGAACGTCTCTTGAGCTGCTCCAGAGTGAAAATTCATCCTTGTGGTATTTTTAGCTTATTTTTCTAAGGAAAGAAGCAGACGTGATTGGGTACTCTTGCTCTCCCTCTGTGACCTCTGAATTCATTTGTCTTTTCAACGGAATTTGTCCCAGGGGTTGAAGTTTCCTACATACAAACTTCTTATGCATTTTGTGAAAATAAATGGCAGAGTAGAGGCCATTAGTGTCCCAACTAAGGACGAAGCTAATAAATTCACCCCACACTATACATTGCAGAATCCACACAGGATGTTGTCACAGGAAACAGCTTCGTAATTTTGCTGCTTACAGAATATTTCTGCTCTGATCCTCCCAGGAGGGTTGGGGAGAGATTTTTTTTTTTTTCTTCTTCTCCTGTAAAATAGGTGATTCTTGCCTATTCTGGAAACGCAGAGCGAGCAGGGAAGTTGTCCCTGTTATTCTGTTCTTGTTTTTGTCGTCGTGTGAAAGTTCTTTCACGGTTTTGGTTGGTTTGGTTTGTTTTGGGGTTTTTTTTCTTAATAATTTGAAAACTGCTGAATGGTTCAGGAGCCATCCTGGAGTCCTCCAGGGGCTATAATAGTGGCCTTGTCAAAAACTGCCCGGAAGAACAAGTCTTGTGCTCTTGCTGCCATCCTTATTATGTCTAAGGGGCTGAAAGCCTACCGTGCTCAAGAGGGACAGACAGTTTTACAACCTGCCACACTTTATTTGCTGCTGCAGTCTAATCTTTCTTACTGTGCCTGGAACAGCTTTGTTCCTTTTTAGTAATAGCATTCAGAGTTGTGGGCAGCTGGTGTCCTTTTTATCTTAGCCACTTCCTCAAATCTCACAGCGAATGTTGGTTTATTAGCTGTTGCCATGTGGCCTGCGTACGTGGAGAGCTGGGTGGAGCAGGGGGAGGATGCAGGCAGTGCTGGGGCTCCTCTCATGCGAACAGCAAGGTGCTTATGACCTTGAGGTGTGGTGCTGGGACTCATTAGTACCACGCCATGTGTGATTCTGGGCATGCATCTCCTTCTAGGAGCTGGTAAGTATCTATAGCCAGAAAGGTCTCGTGTGGTGCAGCTCTGGTGTTGCTACCTGCCACCGCTGTGGTGGTCAGTGGCAGAGCTGTGGATGTGGGGATTAATCAGAGAATTGTGGTTTCTGTTCTTCAGAAGGCTGAGTTAAACGTCTAGTTTCAGATGTTTGTCAGAGTTGAGAAATTCTTGCTCAAAATGTTTAGCGAATCCTGTTCTGTGTCCGTGGATGACACTGAGATCAGAGCCATTCGGCAGCAGCCTGGCTAAGTTGTGGTGTAAGGAGGTGGTGGTTTGGACCTCGTGCTTGTCTCTGCTGGCTGCTGTGGCATTCACCACCTGGAATAGTCTTGCTGCTTTCTTACATCTTTCAGTGTAATCTCTTGAATCTGAAGACACTGAAACTACCTGGAAGGCAACTAGCTTTTCCCCTTGGAATTGTCTTTCCCTCTCCCCGTGCTAAGAGCCACCGGTGGAAGTAAGGGAACAGGATTCTTGGTCAGATGTAGCTGAGAAGTGGAGTGTGAGCAATTCAGGAAATTTAACTTCCCACTGCAGGAGCTTGGGAAGTTCATTTGTTAGCCCTACACACCACTCAGCTCTATGACTATTGGGGGAGTCTTGGGGAAGAACTGTGCCCATCCAAACTGAGCTACGATGAGCGATGGTTTAATTGAAAACCTGGTTTTCACAGAAAGGGCAAAAAGCGATTCCCTGAACACGCGAGCTGGAGTTACTTTGGTACTCTAAAGGAGATGCATTTGGAGCCAATCCGTGATGCATTGTGAAATTAACTGTCAGCTTAAAACAGAATTATAAGATGGAGGCCCTATTTCCAAAGTCTTTTTATGTAAAACAATTTCTTTTATTAGCAAGGAGGAATGAAAGGGAAAGTTGAGATGCCAGCTTTGAAATGAAGAGCCAGATGCTGTGCAACCTTCCTGAATTCCTACTGCAGTAGTTCCTGGGTTTATTTGTGGAATCTTTCCTAGTTCTTATGGCCATTTTTAGCAATTATGGATGGTTCTTTCTCTGTTCTGTGCCTTGCAAGCGTGATGGTGTTTGGTCCATCATTTCTCTATTGACTGAGCATAACTTTGTTTAAACATAGCTTTTGCAGTAGTCGATGTTTGTCCTGTCTGCTACCTCCTTTTGAACATGACTATTTTGTTCCCTCAGCATTTCCCTCATCATGAGTTCCGAATTAAACGTTCCAGTGGATCCTTCCACTCCTGCTTGCTGCTCTGAACCTGGCACAAAAGGCATGGATTATCGGGACTGGGTCCGGCGCAGCTATCTGGAGTTGGTCACATCAAACCACCACTCCGTTCAAGCCCTTTCGTGGAGAAAATTGTACCTGAGCCGAGCCAAACTGAAAGCTTCCAGCAGAACCTCTGCTCTGCTCTCTGGATTTGCAATGGTATGTGTACTTTGTAGCAACGCTTTCTGGATCATGAAGGTTTTGGTTCTGTAAAATCATCCATTAATCAGTGTTTTCCTCCTGTGAAGAAGCAGGGCATACTGTTGTTTCCTGAAGAGGCAGGAGGCTTCTGCCTGGGGGCTTCTGCTTGGCTGCTGCTGAAAAGTTTGAGGCTGGCGCTCTCAAGGCAGCACGGATACGTGAGCTGCCTAACAGTCAACCCACGCACTCCCGTCAGCTCTTTAAAAATACTAATCCCCTACCTGCAAATGATCCTAAGTGCTCCACCAGTGTTGTTGAACAATACAGGACCTGGGCTCTCCGTTGGCCCCGAGGCCAGGCGAGTCGTCACTGGCTGCCTTTGCATGAGGTTGCACTTGGGCATGGAGCTGCTCCGGGCCCCTGCGGTTGCTGTGGTCCTGAACATTATCTTAATTTCTGTATGTGTTTTTTCAGGTCACGGTGTCTAAAATAAGGTGGAGGTTGGGTGACAGTCTTCCAGAGTGAAGTTTGCATAGCGTGATCGGGGACACTGTGTTATACGCTGAGGTGTGAGAAGAGGCCCTGCAGCCTCGGACCTGGTGTCAGAGGACTCTGTAGCCTGAAGGGAGCCAAACCTGGTATATTTTTGTCAGTGCTGCTTATTGGGAATAATCCCTGGTACTTGCTTTCCTCCGTGCAGCGCTTGGGTGTTATCTGGAAGCTATCTGCATAGGTCAAAACCATGTCAGGGAGCGAGCAAATAAACAAGACGGAGACTGTCAGTGGTCCAGTGCTCAGACCTGTCCGAACTGTGGCGTTAGCAAAACACGGCCGTGCTGTGTCGGTGTGAGCCTCTTCATCTCCCCTCCGGTTCTTGCTTACTGAGAGTGAGAATTGAAACCTGTTTTGGGGGAGGTTTTCTGCTCAGGAAATGGGCAGGTCTGGTTGTTCCTGAGGTCTGTCAGCTGAACGCAGAGGCAGAGGGCAGCGCCTGGGTGAGCGGGACGTGATATGAAGATGTTGCATCCTGCAGCTCAGGAGCAGGGGGGAAGACAGATCTCAGGAACTTTCCGGATAGCTTTCCTTGTTTTATTTTAGCTTCTTCTGCTGCTTTTTCCTCCCCCAATCCCCCAGAACATGAATCATCTATAACATTACAACAGTCTGTTTGGGATGACAAAGTTGGTCACCCAAAGCGAAGCTGGAAAAATACAAGCGGGGAGTTAAGTGGGAGCAGGCTGCAGGGGAGAGAAGGTGCTCGGTTGCTTTGCAATTCCTCTCCGCTCGCTGACTGTGTGCATGCAATGCTTGTAAAAACTTTTCATGCAGCTTATGTTTATTTCTAACCAAGCTTGTGTGCTGAAATTACAGAAGGTACCTCCTTGTTTTGAGAAAGTTGAGTGCTCTCCTGTAGATTTCTTTCACTCAGAAGCTTTCTTACTTTAAAAGGCAGCTCATGTGCTTGCCCTTTGTGCCTCTGGGTTACTTGAGTTCGGTGTTAGTCATTTGTAACTGTTCTCTTTAACATGGTTATTAAATTAACATTTTGTAGTGTTGTGAACTCCTGCTCTATCTAGGCAGTGTGGTTACACAAGCAGGTGCCTGTGCTGGGGTGTGCTATCGCTGGGGCTCGGGTGGGCTTGCAGCCCACCCACGCGGCGGGGCTGAACCAGGTATCTGAAAAAAAGGCGTGCCTTCTCAACTCGCACAACAGAAAGTTGCTGAAAGCCCTTGGCAAACACACAAAATTAACCATTTGACTTCTATTCTCTTTAAACTGTTTAAAATGCAAGTCAAGTAAACACATAGGTATAAGTAGTGTTAATTATAACCACCAGTTTAACATAATAAGTACACCTGAAATCAGTAATTTTCAGAAATAAAAATTTTTGCAATAAGGAAGTCTCATTATTAGCAAGCTTTTTCCCAGCTGATCGTACTGGACCTTCCAGTGAAAGCTGAGGTATCTATTCCTACTGGGCTATTTCTCTGCTGGTAATTTGGCATGCAGGTATTTGGTACATGGATATTTGCTCTCTAATAAGAGCATCTATTTGGCTATTGATGAAAGTAGAGAAGTTATTTAGAGTTAAATAGTTTCCCTGAAGCCCTGCGTGCATTTAACTATGTAAACAAATGTCATACGGGGCTTGGCTACTGCTTTATTTACTTCCCTGTCAGCGTGTTTGATTCAAGCCTGTTCCATACTGGCTGAAAATCATTAGGAGCTGATGGATATTTAATCAACAGGCAGTGGCTTTGATCCAGCTCCTTCTGGACAGGCTGCAGAATAATGCGAACCTTCCTCATTACTCGATGCTACCTCTGATATTTCTGGCAGAGTTGGGCAGATCAGGAGGACATGGGTCCTTTCCAGTGCCAGGTCTGTTTGGAGGTGGGCTGTAGGGCTACTGCATTTGCCCCAGGGAGACTGCAGACAAAGGAGATTTAGAGCAAGCTTAGCAAGCCTCCTTAATCGTTTTCCTGATGGAAATAAGAGCTATTACTGCTAGTCAGTCTTCTCCATACTTGTCCAATTGCTACAGGATATGTATTTGATTTAAAAAAAAAAAAAAATCCAATAGATCTACTGGAGTGATTGTTTTTAGCGGCTGCCAAACCATCTGTGTGAATGTAACATGGTTTATGTTAAGCCATTTGTCATCCTTTTGCCTGATACTATTCTATCCTGGTCTAAATTTCTCAAGATGAGCATCTTCTTTGTTGTGGACAATCTGGGCTATACGGGTCTAAAAAAACCATAATTGCATGTAATTTAATTGCATTTTAATTCTAAAATGTTCTGAGTACTTGGTCCTTTAGCAAACCTGTGAGCGTAGAGCTCAACAGGGTGATTCTCAAGCTCAAAATTAAGCCTATGCTGAGATATTCTGCAGCTCAGCAGAGTGCTCAGTGCCTTGCAAAGTCAAGCCCTTGACACCTTGGCTTCTGGGAAGAGGTTACAATAAAGGGGGCTGTTATCACGGAAGAGTATAATTGTATCAAACATGACATATTAATAGTTTTACAGACTATGCAGCATATTTAATGATTTTTAAATGGGTTATGTCAGCTTGTCCTCTTTCTCTTATCCCGGTCAGAGAATGACACGACAGTCTGTACGGGGTAAAGCAATAAGAGCTCACTCACCTTCCCAGTACTTACTTGTTCGGGTTAAATGAACTGTTTTTCTGCCTTGCTGCCCTATCTGGATTGTTGATGTTTTTCCCTGAAATACCTCTTACTGAGCCATCAGTCAGTGTTAAAAATTCATCACGTTGCACAGCTGAAGCTAGCCCTGGGGAATAGGTTAGTCTGGGAGGAAACATCCAATTAGCTGAAAAGTGCTGCTCATGCGAAGGATAACGAGTAGAAATTGATATGTTGACATCAGCCAGGCTTTCAGCTTTAATATAAAGCTATAAATTGAACATGCAGGTACAATTCCTATTCAGCTTGCTGAATACTATGTCTCTGGGTATTACAGCACCCAATAATGAACAATATACCTGCAGCTTTTCCTGGCTTATCGGGTGTGACTGACAATCACAGCACTGTACAAATTCATTGTACAGAACAGTGCAGCAGAGAATATGTTTAATCTCCTCCTTCTTGAATCAATATAGGGGCATCTGCAAAGAGAACATATGCAAGGCAATGTGGCAGGTGTTTTAATTAAATTGACCCTGCAATAGATGGTGAAGCCAATCCTGCGTTATTATTTTCTCTGCTGTACTACGACAACTACTGTAAACTGCAAACAGGAACCTTTAAAAACCAACAAAAAAAAGTAAAAACCGCACATGTTCATAATAGGAACAAAAGTCTGGGAATGTCCAAGAACTGCCACAATATTTTTGGTGTCTGATATCCTAAATAGTTGATGTAGGTATAAAATCTGGACTTGTAGAGATTGACCGTTTCCTGCCCCAAACACACCCTTTATGTCTTGGTTGCGACTAAACTTGTTCAGACTTGACTGTGATCTCCTCATTCAGGCTGCTGATGGTTTCAGAGTAAATGCAGGTAAGGCAGCAGTCATGCCAACATAGGCACTTGCTTTCATCCCCTTTAATCCTTTTCAGGGTTACCCACAGGGAGAACATGAGCGTACCCCTAATCTTCCAGTGGCTAAATTATATTATTAACTAGTAATGCCAGAGCGAATGGTGCAGATTTTTATACAGAGCCTGAAATGGCTGCTCAGCAGTGGTCTCATGCGAAGTCTGGATAAAGTAATGATGAGTCCATTCTGCAAAAACCATCTATCCCCCAGAACTGAGCTGTTTGTTCGGACTTCGCCTTCTCATGATGGTCTTGAGAGGCACTGCCCTGAGGCAGGCGCCCAAGCATCGGCTTCTCCTTTCCTTAACGCATTCGGCAAGCTGTGCCGCACCAGAGCAGCAGGTTGCCTGGGATCACCAGAGGTTTTACCTGCTGCCAGGCAAGTTAGTATCTGTGCAAATCATGAAGTGCAGCTGCAGATCCAAGCAAGCCGCTAGAGAGTTACTAGAGAGGAATGTTTGATAGTCTTGTCCACTGTTTTTGTAGCTTCTCTTAGCACAAGTTTTCTGCAGTCCTTTCAGGGATGCTGCTACACAGAAGGTTAACAGATAGGTTAAGTAATTTTACAAATTCTTATGCTAACCAGTTAACAGGCCTGTACTAGGACTCCAGTTCTGACCTCAGAAGAGCCCCTTGCTCTCTTGCACTTATTCTGCTTGTTAAGCTTTATTTGATTAAAGAAAACATAGACAACTTTAGAGACTTGCTATAGGATAGCTCTTGTTTTGAGAAAACAGACTCCTGAGTTGCTGAACACGCCCATAAGCCAGTAGCTGTCCACTTCTGTTGAGTATATTAGTAAGTTATTAGCTCTCAAGGGAGAAATTTGAGGATATAAATAACTTGTATCTGGGCATATTTGTAATAAAAACAAAAGTACAATGTTCTGAGAATAGAAGGCAGCTATTTTAACTGCAGACTAACTTAAACTGTGAAGTAGCTTGCATGCTTCCCATGGGGGGTAGTGAAACCTTGCTGGCCGCTGGCCAGAAGAGCTGCTTGCTTTTGCTTTTCTTTACTTGCCTGAAGTCAAAACTTCCTGCGCTGCAGCCGCAAGTGGTGAGCGGAAGGAGAACGTGTGATGGGCGGGTGGGCTAGCAGGCTGTCAGCTGCCTCCAAGCTCCACTTGTTGTCTAGTGAGTTCCTTCTGTTGTGTGTTTGGTTTGATGCAGTTCGTATGGCTCTTGGTTGCAAGGAGAGATATGTTATGTCAGACAACTACAGCACAGAAACGTGCATGTGAGCCTTCAGAAAGGCCAAACTGCAGACTGCATGTGCGTGTTCATGGGAAACAGAAAGGACCCATCTAGGCTGCTATTCGAAAAAGCACTTGAGTGTGTACTTGACCTTAGGTGCTCTTCCTGAATAAAGATGCTTTCCTGGATGAAAGCCTTGAAAAGAGGAAAACTAGCAGCTGTTGACAAGCTTTTTGTTCCTTTCCCCCCAGGTTGCCATGGTGGAGGTGCAGCTGGAGGTACAGTACAAGTACCCCCAGATGCTGCTGATCGCTTTCAGTGCCTGCACAACAGTGCTCGTGGCAGTTCATCTCTTTGCCCTTCTCATCAGCACCTGCATTCTGCCTAACGTGGAAGCAGTGAGCAACATCCACAACCTGAACTCCATCAGTGAGTCCCCGCATGAGCGCATGCATCCCTACATTGAGCTGGCGTGGGGCTTCTCCACCGTCTTGGGGATCCTCCTTTTCCTTGCGGAAGTCGTGCTTCTGTGCTGGATAAAATTTCTGCCTGTGGGCTCCATCCTGAAAAATGAAACCACCAACGTCGAGAAGCCCAGCGGCCACGCGGGCTGGCAGTCAGCACTGGTCTCCACCATCATCATGGTCCCAGTGGGTCTGATTTTTGTCGTCTTCACCATTCACTTCTACCGCTCTTTGGTGCGGCACAAAACAGAGCGCCACAACCGAGAGATCGAAGAGCTTCACAAACTGAAAGTGCAGTTAGATGGGCATGACAGAGGCATGCAGGTAGTGTGACAGAGAGGCAGAGGCTGCTTCCAGCAAATCCGCTCAGCTAAGGCTAAGAGCAAAATACCTGTTTTGCTAGTCGGTGAGATGCACCAGTGATGGATTGTCTTGAGGCTTAAATATGTAAATGCTAATTGCCTGCCACATATAGCTGTGGGTTCTAGTGCTGCTTCAGATGCTGGGGTCTCTGGCCTGGTCCTGGTCCTACACACTTGCGTACTTAAGTCAACACTGCCATGGAGTTCAAGGTCAAAACTTTGTCTACCTTAACATTGGTTCAGGTAGGCAAAAGTCTGTCTTTTTTACAAATGCAATATTCTGTTGCCAAAAGTAAAACTGCATCAACGGTCCAAAAAGCCAGTGTGTGTGTAGGACCTGTCTTATCTGTCAGAACTCCCTGGCTGTCAATGCAGCAGCAATTAACTGGCAGCTCATTTCTAGAGCTGAGCTGGTTAATGAGGGTATCTGCAGCTGACTTGAGGACATCCAGGAAAGCACAATAGAAACTGTGAGTGTTGATCACCTTTGTTCCAAAGCAAGTGTTCCATTAATACATAACCAGAAAGAAATCAGCCTTAGCTTTTATGTTCTTTTCTTGCTATTGCTTACTATGTTTTTACAGCTGGGGAGGTAGAATTTCGAATTGGAGGAGGCTGGGAAGTTGTGTCGTACTTTCTTCAGCAGCATCTGTCGCTTTAGATTGAATGAATGCCAAGATCATGTGTTTTTTTCCCAATAAGAGGCAAGAGTGCCCAGGGAAGGCTTACAGGTTAGTTTTAACAAGGACATTCTTAAAACAGAACAGTGACAGGGAATTTAATGAGACAAAACTTTGAAGGACTAGAAAAGCAAGTTTCAAGGAGGTAAGGAGTGACAGCATACAGCATATTGTAGAAATCTGTCGCTATGTCGTCTTCATTTATGTATTGTTGCAATGTCTTTGTCTGGTTTGCTGGAGAGGACAAGCCCCAGCCCTGCGTCTTTTGTCAGTTGTTTGGGGTTTTTTGTCAGCTGCAGCATTTGTCTGTCAAAAACGAACGCTTCCTTCTCCCTCCATCAAAGTAGGCAACTCTTCTGGTGGAACCTGGAGCTGTACTCGCGAGTCTGACGAGCGGGATCCGAGGGGAGAGCTGTGTGCCATTAAAGAGCTATCATGTTTCATTTGAGCTGACTTTTTTTTTCAGCAGCAGAGAAAATGACATTTGCACATCTGTATTGCTTAGCAAGGGAAGCTTGTAAATTCTATAGCATCCTTTTCAGTGAAAACTTATGTAAAAATGGATTTGTGGTAACTTTGTGGAGGGAAAAGTGTGTTTTGCAATCATCAGCTCTTTTAAGGGAAAGTAAGGCTTTCTGCCACACAGGGCTGAAAGAAGCATAAGCACATTTTCTTGGCCCTGATCCTGTGCTGATTTCCTGCTCTGCACTCAAACATTGCAGTTTCAGAGTCTCCCAGGCTTTACAGGTTTCTGAAATCATTAAGGATGTTTGTAATGTTCTATTTAACCCTGGTCCCTTATTCCACTGGGATTTGAGAAATCTAATGGCAGTGTATTACATGTCAGCTTCCCAGAATGGAGAGTACATGCAAATCCCAGTGCATCAGGGTGAGACTATCCCTATATTCCTCTCTGGCAAGGGCCTTGGGAACCCAACTCTAATCTCTCTTGTTTACATGCGAGTTTGAGCGTTGCTGAACAAGTTGCTTAGCACTGTGTCTGTGGCTTTCATCTGTTGTTCTTGCCGCAGTTGGCATGTACCATATTGGCTGATGTGCAGCAAAGAAAATAGTCTTTGTGTGCTAAATGACTAGTCTGTACTTACGCACATACGCAAGAAATAAGGAGTGTCCTCCAGGAAGTGGGTGGTCGTGAAATTCATACGATCTCCTCAGAAGTCTGACCTCTCTCCCTCCTCTTTTTACCATAGTAAAAATGAAAGGTTTATACAACAAAATCAGAGTTGAGTTTTCTGCCAAGTATTATACACGTAGGCTCTTCTACCAACAAAATTTCTATTGTGAGGCCAGAGCCAGACCAGATAAGATGAATCTCTCATCTGTACTTTGCAGTCTCCTTAACGTCAGTAATAATAGGACTCTATGTGCTGTGAAGCTCAGGAGGTTGAGGAAAGTATTGAGCCATTTTTGTAATTAAAAAAAAAAAAAAAAAGTTTCACAGTGTGTATACAGTGCTGTGAAAGCAATGCAGCTCATTTGGAAACAGCCAAATTGTTCATTTAATTCTTTGCAAATGTAATAAACTTCAGCAAATGGAGAAATGCAGCAGAAACTGTGCTTTGATTTTGTAGAATAACTTGGTGAGGCTTTGGTGGGATTGGATTCAAGGTAAGTCTCAAGGCAGCAGATCGGTTACTGGAGTGGGATCACCTTACTCTAGCAGGGAGTCTGGGGTACGGTTTGAGATGGTGTCCCAAGGGCGAATGGACTTAAAACAGAATAATAATGTGCTTTCCCATCTCTGCTCGCAGCTTTATTTCTTGTGTCTCTCTGGGCACCAAGTTACCTCTTCCATGAGAAGCCTATGGGAGTATTTTTGCTCTTTGACTCTGACATCTGGGATCTCTCTAGGTTACCCATCACCTTCGTGCTATAACTCCTCTCCTTCTTCTTTCCCAAAACAACACTTGCTTTTCTTGCTCCTGCCTCTCTTCCTCCCACTTGTTTACATTTTCACCGCTGTTGGGTTCAGACTTGTGTTGCAGAAAGATGGCCTGTGGTATCAGCCATGGTAGTTCATCCGTAAAGGAGTAGGGACACTGTACTTGTCCAGATGGGTGTTTCTGTGCTACAGCACCAGAAAAATCCTCCTTGCCTCTGCTGCTGCCCCCATGGCTGTCACCAGGATGCCCATCAGTCAAGCATGGAAATGCCTGCCTTTCCACGCTGTCGCTGTGTCACATCTGGGTTTGCCTGCCGCTGCCTGGCCACATCTGTCCTGTGCTGTCACCTCTCTGTCATTCCTGGGGTGTCTGTTGTTCCTGGGGTCTCCTGAATTTTGTGTGGCTCCGTTCCTGCGGTGCCTGCACAGGGATGCTTTTCCCAAGGGTCCGACCCTCGGGCTGGGACATGTGTCAAGGATCTCCCCTGACGTGTGTTAGCTTGTATGTAAGCTAATGTACCAGCCTTGGGCCCTTGGGTGCTGTAGTTTGGGATGGGTGCTGTAGTTTGTGATGGCTGTTGCCCTGATTCTTAGCTCCCTTGGACTGTGACTCTCTGGACCAGTTCTTGCCCTGTTTGGGCCATTTCTCCAGTTTCTGCAGTGGGGCTCGCCTTGGCTTGCTGCAGGGGAGAGCCATGATCTCACTCCAGAGTCCTAAGTACCCTTTCAGGTTTTTTTAGACAGTTTTTGCCCAGCAGAAAAATGCCTCTGCAGGTTCCAGCACTGGAAAGTGCTCCAGACCCTTCCTAAAGCAGGGAAGGAGCTGTCGAGGACAGCGATACGGCCCTGCTTTGTATCGTTCCTGGGCACCTGCCTTGGTTTAGAAGGCAGCTCCTTTCTCTCCTTCCCTCATTAGCAGGAGTCAAGACCAGGCATGAATGCGAGCCGGAGGGAGCTGTCGGAGCTGGAGCAGTGTCAGGTTCTCCCTTTGCTGTGGTTAGTGGCAGCTCTTACTCTGCGAGCTCCCTATTTTTAATGTTGCCCTGGGGCAGGCCTGGCTCTGGTAGCTGCTGCCCCGTTGTTTTGGTGGATATGTGACTCTTGGGGAGGCTTTATGACAAGGGGAGATGGAGTAGGTGTTGGATTTGACCGTCTGGGCCTGACCCACGTGACGGATGAAAGCGATACTGTGTGAGAGCCCCGGGTGGAGCGCGCTCTGCGGTAAGCGCATAAATATGTGGAAGTGTTTATAGAGAGCTGGTGGGGTGGGTGCAGCCGCAGAGTGAACATCCTTCAGTTCCCTGATGCTGGGGCTCAAGGACAGGCAATCCCAGCTTGCCACAGTGATGGTGAGCTGGGCTCAGAGATGGAGGTGCCCAGCCAGCTGCGGGACTGGTTGCTCGCACTTCGCATTCTCCTCTTGCCTTTCCGTGGCTTTATGTGGGATTTCATAATGTCCTTTCTCTTCTTTCCCTGCTTTAAACAGACAAAAGGCTTCTGTAGCTTTGTTATCTTCTAAACCTTGTTGCATCTACTTTTAGGACAGCTTCCTCAATGCCCACCCGTGAGCCGCAACCTCAAATTCAGATCCCAGCACAACTGGGCCAGCGTGGTTATTTTCTGATTAACTTCTTGCAGGCTGTCTCCTCTGTACCCATTTCAAACAAAGCGGCTTCAGTAATTACTGACTGGCTGAATTTGGAAGGCATTCCCGTGAACACCTGTGTGTACGACTGGGAGCTTGCCCTCTGCCCAGGGTCATAAGAAGGATGAGTGCTGAGCGCTAGGAGAAAAAATATCTCTGTGTTTTAGCTTTGCCTATTCTTGTTTTATCTCTGCATGAACAATATTTAACATAGAACAACATATCTATCTCAGTTATTGTCCAGCTGTGTGAGAGAAACTGGATAAACTTGCTAAGTTTTACGCTTCTTGCTGATTTCAGACTGATTTTTTGAAAGGCAGCTCAAGTCCTCCAGCATCCTCTATGGGTTAACTTGGGTTATGTCTTTTTTTTTTTTTTTTTTTTTTCTTCCCTCTTAAAGCTTGGTCAGATATTATCCTTCTTCTCCTTTCAAAATACACAACTAGATAACAATTAGATGCGCTTCCTTTCAATGAGGGCCTGGTTCTTGGTATGTGTTTTACAAGTGCTAATGTTGGTTAAGAAGATAAACAGCTGTGAAAGGAATTCCTATAACATGAAGACCATTAAAGTGTCTCTTAAATTAATAATACTAGCATAGTGGCCAAAATTACTTTTAAGAGCTAATTGATTAAGATTAGAACCTCTGTATACTTTTCTCAGATTTCTATGATATTTGACAATCCAAATCAATCGTAAATGTTCTGCAGCGCTGTGATTCTGGCTTTTTAGGAGAGAATGTACATAAAAGTTTTATAAAGTAATACAGAACCGATGGGTATGTAATTGCATTTTGATCTGTGATGATGCCCAAGAAGCTGTTTAACGGGTGAAAAATGTCAAAAGATAGACATAGCAATGACTGTGTAGTGACTAGATTAAGTTTTGGACTTCAAAAAACATCTAGACAAAGCCCTCAATTTTTGGCTCAGAATATAATTATTTGCATTTTTTTAAATTTAAGATATCAACTAGGAAGAGCTGGAATTTTCTGGCAAGAGCGGCAGCTTCCCGTATAGTTTGATTGAGGCGGAAGAATTCAGCTAACAAATGCAGAGCACAAAATGAACTAATATTGTTTATCTTGTTATTGTGGCATTCTGATTCATGGGATGCCATCATCTGCTTTCATTGCAAAGAGAATGAAATAACAGGTACACGCACAGAACATATTTTAACAGGCTAAGAGCACAATATCAATCGAAAGGGGAGCATTGGAAGTAACGGCCAAACATTAATGGAAATACTTGACTGCTGCAGTTTGTTGGGCAAAGAGCAGGTCGCTCGAGAGGCTCAGTACTGAAAGGGTGATGAAGATATGGGCTCAACGCTTGCTTTATCTATGAAAGCCTGCCCTGGGTTTCCTCCTGTAGCGTGGCTTTGTGCTGAGCTCCAGGAGGCTGCCAGCTGTGTCCTCCTGCTTGGCCGAATGTCCTCTGCTCCGATGGCAGCTCCAGGTGCTGGCCTGGGGACATCACGCTCTTTACGGCTGCTGAGCCCCTGGACGCCAGTGGCACAGTGCTGATCACACGAGTCTGCCGGAAAAAGGTTAGGAACTGCTACTTGGAGAGCACAAGGCCCTGCTTCTGGGAGTGAGCGGGAGAAGTTGCAGCCTCTGAGAAATTTCCTGGGATAAAGCTCGCTGTTAGCAAGCTTGGCCTGCCTGTTGCATGTTGGCTGGGCTGCATTTGCAGTGACGGGTTTCCGTCAGAGAGGGCATGCTGTGACTGCCGAAACCACTGCGGGAGCATATAGGTGACGCTCGCCAGCCAGTCTGGATGGAGGTTTGGGGTTTAGGACTGCCCATGGGAGCCCTGCTCGCGGGTCCCTGTTGGAAATACCACGTAGATGTCCAGAACTGTTTCAATATGGGGCTAAAGTGAAACTGGTTGACTGCAGCCACAAAGGACTGTAGTTGTATCTGTTAGCTTAAACTGATAAAAAATATCCTGATTCACCCGACTGATTTCTAGTAACTGTTTTGTTGGGTGAAGAGCTCCCTCCCCCGCAGTGCCTGAAGCAGAGGGCAGTGTCCATAGCACGAGTGCATTACTATACAGTAAGACTTGTGCATCGTGCCAAGGAAGTACTTCTAGGGCAGAATACAGCTGCACAGGGACGCTGAGATCCCGTGTATAAATGTGTCCCCTTTCCTTACCAGCTAAAGCCAGGCAGCATTGCAAAGTGTTTTACCGCTGTAGGTTTTGATGACACAACTGTGTTTATTAAAGGATCACACTTCTTCCATGGCACAACTTCATTTTCAAGAGCACAGAAGTTTTTTCAGAGCAGACAGATGGCCTCAAATCAGCTTCTGCTACAAATGACTACTTGAATCTTAGGTACAAGGCATGATTCAAACCTGACTGCTGGAGGTGCCAAGAAAAAAAATGATAGCCGCCAGTGTTGCAGTCTGTTGCCCATCTTATTCCCAAAATCACACCCTTGCCACTGAGAATTGACAGCGGGGTTCAGAGATGACAAATGATCAGAAAATAACACAGTCTGTGCAAGTCTTTGGGCTGAACTCTGTCCAAGCTCTCTGCAGAAGAGTCGGCATCGGCCCTCTGCAAATGCTGCTCTTTGGTCCCACAAGATATAGGTCACACACAGTATTTATGATTAATCTTCACTGTCAGAGCATGAATCTTCAGCAAAGGATAATTAGTTTAATTAGTTCTCAGTGTATTGTACTATCTGTGGAGAGATGCTTGCTTACCCTCCTCCCCTGGAGAGCTGATCTCTAAAGGACCTATCTGAAGCGTGTGAGATGATAGTTTTGTCCCTGCGGCACAGTGCAAGGCTAAAAGCAGTATGACAGAACCAAGTAAGGGCCAGGAAAGGTTAAAATCTGCTACAGGGCTTGGGCTGAATCTGTGCCAAGGGCTGTTTGATACTCAGCTCAGTTTAGTGATTCTAAGTTTCTTTCTTGGTTTAAGTATTTAAGAACTGGCTATTTGCTTTTTGCATTTTGTTACAATACAGCCAAATGGATACAACAGCTCATTTCTGACTTTTGCCTAAACGCTCCCACTGCCCAGGGGAGCCTTCGAGGAAACAAGCAGCCCACCCCTTCCTTGCACTCTCTTATTTCTGTTTGTTAAATTTCCATTTGATTGAGCTTCTCTCTGTACACACCTGGCTCCTTATGCACACTTCAGAAGTAAAGCGAGTTGCACAAATTCTGTACTTTATTTTTCAAATTTCCTAACAAAATGCAATTCTGGGTTCCTCTTGCTGATCACACTGGTCTTCCTTGAAATGAAAGAGCTATTTCTAGCAGTTCTTTACCCAGTTCCTCATGCCTTCCTCCGGCGCTGAACTCTGCAGACAGCTCCCTGAATGTGACACAGATTCGGCGACGCTCTATATGCTTGCGGTAAATCGCGTGTTTCCACTTGTACCGTGCGTCACCATACAGCACCACCAGAGACCTTCGGGGTAAGTGAATGGCAACAGTCACCTCTTTACTTGGAACAAGCCTTGGGGATAAAATACCATTGATTCCCTCTTCGCCTGAATTTTTGCACGCTGACATCCGTGTAAAAGATCCAGGGGGACTTAATTCCCTGTTTTCTTTACTAAAAGTGGGAAATAATTGGATACTGTCCTCTGAATCACAAGACATGGATAGCACGGTTTTTGAGAGCAAGTTTAAGCTAACCAGACGCTCTCCCCAAAGCCACCAGTCATCAAAATGTGGGTCGATGGCAGAACCTCTTTCTGGCATGTAGTCCAGATTACACTGTTCAACAGGTAGAAAACCGCCTAGTACAGAGCAGGCCTTCATTTGTGCCACAATCTTTTTACTGAAACTTGGCAAACCGGTAAAGCTGCCAGCTTTCAGCCTTTGTTTCTTGAAGTTCACTTTGGGTCCATAGTCCTGTTGGAAAAGAAGAGGGGGAAAAAAGCTAGTGTTGGGGAAAAAAGCTAGGACAAGTCTTTTTGGAGAGGCTGTGATCCCTACAGGGCTCACGGTCAAGGCTTTTGAGTTCTCTTCTCATGTCTTTCAGTGACCTGGTTACCAGGTTGCAAAAGGACTCAGTGAAGCTACATTAACCTCTCTGGAATTAGATTTCTCACCTGTAAAATAAAAACAAACCAGAACACCCACTTCTTTCACTTGAAGATTGTGTGAACTTTAATGCCTGAACATGCACCATCAAATACTGTTTGTTGTAACTATCATGTATTTTCGCAAGAAATTGACTTTAATTACAAATAATTCTTGCAATTGATTTCAGGAAAAGCTTTCAAATGAAAACATTTGATGAAACATCTAAACATTCTGTGTTTTAAATGAAAACAGCTTTCCTTTTCTAGAGGGGTCTAAGAACAAATGTGCTTCTAAAGTCAAACCTGTTTCTTTCGGCCAGACTGTGATGGTTTCCAGTCATCTCGATCCATCAGTTCAACTATCTCAGATTCTTCATCTTTGCTAATGAACTCCTCCATCAGAAACACCCCTGGAAATGGAAATGCCCAGCCAGCAAATTCCAAGGGCTCATTTCCTTTAGCTAGGCCTGTTGCTGGACAGTAAGTGAAATTATCTTCTCCCTGTGGAAATAATGGAGAAGAAAAGAGGAGGCGGGGGGGAAACTTAGCAAGATAAGGTATTTCTGTGATTTACCCCTGCAGCCTTGATGCTGCAGCATGAAAAGTGTCTGTACAGGATTCTTGTAGACAGGAGAAATTTTATAGCTGCTTTTAGGGAACGACTCTTCCCTGCTTTTTTTACAGCCCCAGCATTACTGTGCTGCTCGCTTGAGGCTGCTTTTCTGTCCTACTAATGTCTTTATCCTGCAAAGACGGGGGAAAAGAGATGATCCTCGGTGCCAATGTATAAGGAGATGAATGGCTGGGATTCCTCAGGCCGGCTGTAGAGACACGGTTTGTCGTATCAATAAATGTTGAATGAGGAAAGTTGCTAAAAATCACCAAGGCCAAAAGGCTAAGCTGTAGCAAACCTGTCTTCTCCTAATGTATGACGCTCAGGTAAGTTTGCCGAGGTTGGCCTTCGAGCTCGCTGTGTGCCTCTGTAGCCTCACGCGGGCCAGGCCACCCGGGCTCCCTCCGCCAACGCCCCGGGGAGGCGGCCGGGCCCAGCCCCGGGGCTCTGCCTTGTC
>WAAD01028780.1:953533-981704 GCA_013389945.1 Fregata magnificens | reverse complement strand
GCCGTCCCTGGACGGGCTGACGGGCCAGCGTCGTCCTCGCCATCCCCGGCATGGCGGTGGTGGCGGCGGGCAGCGGGCAGCGCCGGGCTCTCGGCGGTTTAGGCGAGGCCGTGGTACAGCCGGCGTAGGGTGGTTAAAACTAAACTCGTTTTAATCTCCGCTGCGTTGGCCTGGCCCGAATCGACACCCCGCTGCAGGACTGCCGACCCCGAGAGGTGCCGCTGCGGGGCGGGAGGAGGGTCGGTGGCGGTTCCCCGTTAGGCTGGGTTCCAGCGTTCGTTGAATGTGCCATCTGTGGCCTCACCCGTGATGCTGTGGTGATGGGGCCACGGTGGTCTTCCCTGCAGCTCCCGTGGTGTCACGGGTGACACAGCTGTGTCTGAGGTGTCGGTGCGGTCAAAAAGGGGGTGATGGCAACACCCACCGTCATTGGTGTCAAATTTTTCTTACAGCTGCTTCGGCTTGGGGAGGTTTATTAGGTTCAGCAGGTAAGGGCCTGATCCTGTGGTTTGGCTTTCAGTGACAGCTCTGTCGCTTGAAGGGTCAAATCCTGAACAGCTGCTGTTCAAACTGGTTTTCAGGCTCAGTGCTCTTTATGCTGGTATAAAATATTCCGTACGTGAAGGAGCGTCCTTACTTACAGGTGTTAACAAAGGAATGCCCCGTTGCTCATCAAACCCGATGGTCCAGGTGCTGTAGGCATGTTATGGTGCTGAAGTCAAGCCTGAGGGCAGCTTAGTGCTTCGCGTGTTCGTCGCGATTTTCTGGAGAGGTGTTTAGGCAGCAGTGAGACTAACACAAAAAGACAGTAGCGAGCCTGGCCTTGGAGCTCTTTTGTCTTTCATTTCCCTCTCTTGGAAGCTCTGTCAGAAAGAGCGGTAAGCCACGAACCAGTAATTTCGTGAAGCTACTTTGGCCCTATCAGTGTTCTTATTCTAAATATCAGTGTATCTGTGTGTGTGCGTGTACTATCCTATCCACAATGATGCGTGAAAACATCTGTTAATTGCCAATAATATACAGAATGCTGTGGATTTTTTTCCTTGGTGAGGAAATTATTTTATTGATTGGTGGGTATTTACATTTCTGGTAGTTAATTCAGTTTTCCAAAATTTTAGGGAATTTAGAAGTTGTCAGCCGAGAGTCTGTCCATCTGGTCAGGCCAGTGAGCGCACTGTGACATTTTCTTGAGAGGAAGACATTCACAACAGGTGTATTTATTCTTACTGTTGCTGTTTATTTGAAAGCGTGCTGGAGTTCTTGGAGCAGAGCCCCGTTGCTCAGGAGAGGTACAAACAGGTAACTGTGAGACTGTCCTAGTCCCGAGTGCCATCACCCCGTGGACAGCTTTCATCTACAGCAAGTCTGTCACTTTAATAGCCAGGGGAGGTATTGCTGTTGTTTTGGAGATGGGTTGGGTCAGCGTGTTGGGAGCATGTGCCCAGCGTAATAACGATCTCTGGTATTTTCATTTCAACCATGTAAAAAAGGCGACTTCAAACACAGCGGCAAAATCAGTAGCTAACCTCATAACTTTTTTTTTTCCCCTTTTGGAGTCAGTTGAAAGGACTTTCTCTTATTCCTGTTTGTTTTACCAGGAAGGTTACGAGAAGAGATCCTACAGCTGACTGATTAGTGATTCCAGGAGAGGGGTGGAGATTAAAAATGTCAAAAATTACTACAGAACTTCTTTTGGAAAGAGCGGTACCAAGATCTACAAGGCTCCGAAAGATCGAGACGCTGAAGTAAGTGCAGACAGGCCCATGGAAAATTCCAGCTGAATTCAGCCTGGGCGATCCCTTTTTTGTCTTTCTTCCCCTAAGCATTTTTACTGAGAAAAGAGAGACAGTTACAAAGCACGGAACAGGAGATGGCATTCTCGATGCAGGATCAGCGAGCGCTAGCGGAACTGCATTCACTGTATAGGTTATCAGCAGTTACCACCTCTTTTCACCATTTATATTGTATATATGCTGCCACCTTCTTTCTGTAAAACTGCGTAAGGCTGGATCCTGATTTCTTAACCCTGAGATATACTTCCTACCCCCAAAACACTTCTATCTTTGCTAGCAATTGCTTAATGTGAATAAGAGAATCTCTTCTGGCCTAGATTTTAGATGGTTTTAGAAATATTTTTGGCATTATTTCCCCTCCCTTTTCCTCCCCCTCCATCACTTTCCATCTCCTCTAAATCCAATTATGTTAGTACCTCAAACATTGCAGAGAGGGAGAATAAACTCTGACACACTTAGAAACCACTAAAAACAGTTTTGTTGCTCAGATCCTTAGCAGAGGTCATTGAAAATATGTGTCTTTCCAAATGTTTAATACAGTGGAATTTTGCTATTCCAGAACTGGTCAATCTGAGTGACTTAGCTAGCCAATTTCTGGCTGGCGCCTTTGTTGGTTTTGTTGCTGATGTAAGAGTTTTGGGTTTCATATGTACTCTTTAAAGTTATTTCTTTTAGTTTCTCTTGTGCTAAAATAATTGTTTTTAGAGAGAAACTCAAAAGTTTATCTGAAGAGTATAGGCTGCAAAGTGATGTTGAGAAGTTTGAAGTACTGAATTTCTAGAGTGTGGCTTTTTCCATGCATCTTCGTACCATGATTTTGAAGGTTTATATTTCAGAAAGTCCATTTGGAGAACACTCTGCTGAGTTTCTCCCCAAAATGACACAGTGGTCATACTTAGCTTTGCAGCCAGCTGAATTCTGTTCAACCTTTCTTATATGCTTTGACTGGCTGGTTAGGCTTCTGAGATGACAAGTGAAGGAGAAGTGGTCTTGCTTCCTAATTTCATTTACCTCATTTATTCACACTTCATTTATATTTAGAAGGCCTTTTTTTACTAATCATTAGAGGTGGAGATTCTGTTTGTTAAAGGAACTCAGGCCTGGTGTCCTCAAGAGATGTTGGCTGCCAGGACTAGAAGCTCGCTTTGGAGCTCAACTAAATGATCTAATCAAATCTATAATATGCAGTTTTCACTTCCTTACAGAGAAGGAGTATTTTTTTTTCCCCTCATAACTATTGTACCACTTCCTCTTTCAGGACAGAATGCTTCCATTTTGGTGGCAGCCTTGGGCTTTTGTTAAGTAGATTTCTGTATTTGTCGTTGGCAGTTTTTGCCGCAAAATTCACTGTAAAAGAAATGGAAAAATCACTTTTTTTGTGAAGTTAGTTCTTTGAAAACAGCCAAATGATTTGGGGACCTACCCTGTACTTGGCCTGAACTTAACTTCTAATGCAGAGAAGAAAAGTTTTGAGCCAGATCAGCAAACTGATCCAATTTGCCGCATCGTTGTGTGAGTGCAAGTGTCACCATGAAGTGAGTGGGAGGACAGGACTAGCCTTTTGCAATCACCGTAGTCTTGTATTGCTTACACCAGTTGTGAGATGAGTGAAATAATGAATCTAGTGCATTCTATGGACAGGGTAGCCTGGTGGCGTAGTGAGTAAGTGTCTCGTATTGCCACAGCTTGTTTTGTTGACTTTACGTTGCAAAGGAATAAAATACCAAAATTCTTAGAGGTGTAGTAATTTTTTCTACGAACAGGAACTTTTCTGGTGATTCACTGCTCACAGCCAGCTCTGTTACCCACAGGAGATTTATCTGGATTGCAGGTTAACTGTACTGCAAATACTTTGGTAGACTTGAGTCTCTGATGGTGTCTGTTAGCTCAGACGCAGCATCTTTTCCGTGTACGTGTGCTTGCAGTCCAGAATGCTGCAGACAAGAAAAAGCAGGTTTGGTCAGATTTACCAGAGTTGTGCTAGACTGAGAGGTGCCACCAGGTGGGACCTTGTACCTTGTGAAAGTCAGCACTTGTTTTTCCAATGAACTGCAGATGGTTCATGTTCTCTTTTGTTTTCAGCCTGTCCAAGCTGCAACTGAAGACTGGAGACTTAGACCCACGTTTGTTTTCCCGTCTGAGGCATCTGCAGAAACTGGATCTCTCTGATAATTTACTGGACAAATTTCCCAACAGTCTAACCCTGCCTGATCTGCGTGTCCTAAACTGCAACAACAACAAACTGGAAGATGTAACTGCTCTGAAACAGTTCCCTCTGCTCGAGGAGCTAACCTACGAGAACAATGTGTACTTGACAGTGAGTTACCTCCCATCCTTACAAGCTAAGCATTAAATAGAGGGGGAAACAAACAGCAGTTATGCCTGGTTCTTCTATATTGTTCTTAGGCAGGAAGCGTTAGGGCATCTGAGAAAGCAGCCAGTCTTTTTGCATCCCTTCACCAGTTTGTGCCATTATTTCCCAATCTGCAGAAGTGACTTGCCCAAAAGCACGCAGATATTAAAATCTGGGTATCTATCTTGAACTCCTGATTCTCCAGGCCAGAGTCCCATCTTAGGTAGTTTATCAGGCAGGATATCTTATGCTCATGCTTGGGTAAAATATAGTAATGACTATGTAGAAATGTCCTTCTTATATGTTAGTTTTAGTGCCCCTTGTGCTCTGGAAGAGCAGACTTGGTCGTCTGATAAGGGGTTAAACTTGGTGATTGGTCTAGTTTAGGTTTTCTGACTTCTCCCAAGAGGGTCTCCTGACTGTACAGTTTAAGCATCCGAAACAGTAATTTTACTTGCGCTTTAACGGGCACCAGCCACCATCGCCATCCCCAGACACTTATTTGCTGTTGCATGCTGGCAGAAGTATATGTGTGGCTGTATGGTAAACTGGATTGGGGAACTGGTCTGATCTAAACCGCACCTGACCCAACGAAGCCCCGCTGGTATTCGTTTGCCGTAGGCAGGGAAGGCCTTCCTCTGTATTAGATGCTCACTCAAAGTTAAAGGATGTGAACAGAATACCCTGCACTGCACTCAGGCCGGAGCATATGAGCCTGGTTACACTGCTGCCACCTTGTGTTGGATGTTAGTACTGCGTAAGTGTGAGGCAGGTCTTGTCTGCAGTTTAGGATCCCAACTCGTAGGAGAACGTTAATTTACAACTAAAAGGTGATATTGAAGCCGGAAATGCTGAGGAGATGTTATGAAATGGCTTTTCCTAACTAAACATATTCTTCTCATCCTTGGCTGTTTTTTAATAAATGACTAAAGCTAAAGCAAGTACCATGTGTACAATTTTTGTAACTCTGATGTCTTCTCTTTCTAGCTCAACGATGACTATAAAGTAATGTTTCTTTTGCAAAATCTTCGGCTACTGAATGGCAAGGATATAACCAAACTAGCTAATCATGTGAGGCGTGTCAATAGTCGTAAGCTCACCAGCAAGGTAAGATGTGTGATATTTTCTTAATCTCTAAACACCTGAGAAGTAACTAAATACCGTGCTCAGTTTAATGACAGAGTTGCAAACAAGCGTCAAATGGTTAACAATAATTCTGGTATGATCGGAGCACAGCCCGCAGTATGGGCCACCTAGTAAACGCCTTACTGCTGTTTTCTTTGGTCACTGCTTGCATTTGCTCTGCCTGTTCTGCCTTTGGTTTAAATCACAGGAGCAGGGCCAGCAAGGTCTGTGTCTGACCCTCTAGTTTTTCAGGTCACTCCGATCGTCATTCAAAAATGGGACAAGCCTGGTGCTAACATAACAGCTGCATACACCTCCCCATCTAATTTACGTTACTGTCCTGGCCCCAGGAATGGGTAGCACAAAACCAAGCTCAGGATAATCATGCTTTTTCCAGCATACATCAGGAACAAGGATTTTTTCTTTCTTCTTCAGCTGTGCATGGTTGGAACTGTATTTTCACTCATTTATGTACACAGTTTGGCTCCTGACGGATTGTCCCTGCGAAGCATGTTGTGATCTTGAGCAAAATTATTGTTCTATTGTGAAAAAGGGGGGGGTATGCAGTACTGCACAAATAATACCATTTGTATTCTGCTTAGTTGATCTTGTTAATTCCTTCTGTGTAGCAGTGGTGGAGAGATCAAATACTGAAGACTGGGGTGGCTTATTGTGCTAAGTGTTATCTGTTGAATACCTTGTACCTCAAAGGGTCTTGGTGAGGGCTGCTCAGCCTTTTATCTTCCAGGCAACTGGGCATGGTTGACTGTTTAATGAGACACCAAATGCTGCCCCGTGCTGTTCATTTTGTGCTGGTATCTGTGCCCCAGATACCTTTCCCTGATGATATTGCTTTGCACCTGGCTGCCCAGTTCTTACTGCTGTGTCTAAATGTAAAACGTCTATTGGGTCCAAATGCTTATGGCTGTATTACTGTCGACCAGAAACTCTCAGATGGGAAACTGCTGCATGATTGTGCCCGTAGTTCAGAAGCCTTTTGGAGTCAAGGTATCTTTATAAATGGGGATGACATGTGCACCAGTCCTGCTCATGCATGCACTTGAACTGCAAGAAAACTCAAACATCCTCATTATCCTGTGCCTATTATAATAAATTAGTTACCTGTCAGGTGCTCCCTGTTAGTAGGGCACAGTGTAAGAGTCCTTAAGACCATCTGCTATGGATCCAGAGGCATGAACTCAGGCTCTGGGTCCGTGTTGACGGTATCTGCTTAGCCATACTCATTTAAGCTTGGTTCAGAGGAATTGGGTTTCTTGTTAGCTGAAGTCGTGGTTTGAACACTGATAAAATAAATGGAAGCAGTGCCATCATGTAGCTAGCAGAGCCTCGGGGTTGGCAACTTCTTAAATGCTTTCACAAGTGCTCTTTTGCTTTTCTGCTCTCGGTTTCTGTAGTATTCTGTTGAATAAACTCAGTCTTTCTGCCTAGGTTACTGCTCACTGGGAAAAATTCTTCCGTGACCAACTTCCTGAGAAATGTACAGCTGAGCAAGTGAAGTCCATCAAGAAAAAATTCCTGAAGTCAGTACAAACCAATGTAGTATATGGACCCAGCTCACTCAGTGAATTTACCCGCTGGCGGGTAGGTTACATGTCACTTACCCTTCTGTTCTTCAGGCAAGAACTCTGCAGCCTGATTCTGAACGGATTTGATTAAAATGCTCTATGGATTTGGGTTCCAGGGTATCGGGGCTTTTGCAGACAGGTGGTATCACTTTTTCTGGTTTTCTTCACTGCTTTGTTAAGCAGTTACAGAAGCACTAAGACTAAATGTGCACCAAGTTGCAGTGACTGTTATTAAATGTTGGGTTTTAATTCATAAGCAATAATGATCCTTGTACTAATTAACAAGACTGTAGTATCCTTAGTACTTAATTATTTGCAAATAACTCTAACGGCAACCTTTAGTCTTGATGGAAGCTGTACAAACGGAGAAAAGATAATGACAGAACTGTAGTTACTCCCAGCGGGGAAAGATACCATTTAGTTTTTAACATATGTTTTAATTAGATGTCCGTACATTCCCATCTCTCCTTTGACTTGTTTCATTGCTGTGCTGTGCTGTTGTTTTTGCAAATGTGTACCCTGGATGCCCATGACAAAGTTAAGTTCTTGGGTCATGTAATGTCAGCAGAGGACTTGGCCTGCCAGGCTGTCAGCTGAGGACTCCTCCATCCTTGTGAAATTCATGTAGAGTAGTGGAAGCAGATATTAAAAACTCAGCAAAGCAGTTCTTGTCGTTACACATCAGAGTTTGACTGCTGTTGGTTTTTTGTTTTTTGGTTTTTTTGTTTGGGGTGGGTTTTTTTGGTTGGTTGGGTTGGGTTGGGTTGGTTTTTTACATATCCACATATTTGCTTCTAAGGTGAAAATGATTGCAGAAGAGTTTCTGGCATACTCACTGGGTCTGGAGTTAAACGCAGATCCTGAACCAGAGGAAAAGATGGATGAGGATGAGGAAGAAAGTACAGAAAGCCCCAGGGAAGCTGCAGAGGATGTGAGTCAGGTAGGTGGTTTTTCCAGTTACATTAACAATGTCCTTTTTCTTTCCTATGAGTTCAGTAGCACTTGTCAGTTTACATTTATGACCCTTTGTTAACTGTAGGGGCAATCTCAGGCTGCAGCCTGTATTCAACAGCTGAGGCTTGTTCTTTATGGCCAGATTGAAGCTTTCCCAGCAATGTGAAGGTTGAATTGCTCTCCAAGAGGAGAGAGCATCCATTCTCATAGGAGACCCAAAAGATTTCATGAGTATAGTCCTACTGACTCCACCCTCCTTTGAGGAAGGGATGTTTTTAATGAGAGAACTGGGCTGTTGCATGGCCAGACTGTGGCGGTGCTTGCTTTCTTTGAAACAGCTGCAGACTGAACCCCCTTGGTCCATGGGCCAGATTTGTTTTTCCACATCATATGTAAATTGCAAGTAACTGGGATAAGGGAAGAGAGATGAAAATGAGGCTAGCTGTGTGATTTTTCATTAGCTTCCGCCTCTAGGAACTCTGCCGCTCTGGGCTGTCTGATTCTTGGAACCCAGTCTGTAACCATGGGAGGGTACTTACATTTGAATAATTAATATCTCTGACTTACAAATCATCTGCACATCTCAGGGAAGCTAGAAATCTTCTGCAGAAACTGACAGCATGCCTTACAGGTCACAGTAACGCCCAGCAAGAGGAAGAGAAATAATTCAAAACCAGGCTCTGGAAACAAGAGGTCCAAGTCCCAGGCAAACACCGAGGAGGAGGCTGTAGTTAATCCCAGAAAGTCCAGTCACGTGCAGGATGACCCAGCTCCTGATAAACCAAGAACATCGAACCAGCCAGCCAAAGAGGCAACCCCTGAGCAGGCAGCTGAAGGGACACATAAGAATGGAGAGCAGTGTCCCAAGGGGCAAAGCAACAGAAGATCCAGCCAGCTGACAGGGGAACAGAAAAGCCAGGAGCAGGACAATGGAGTTGTTAGCTTGACCCCAGTGAAGAACTCCAAGGGCAAGGTATGTTTATCAGCCCCCTTGGGACTGGCTTTCAGCCTCTTGGTTTAGTGGGAGGAGCTGCATTCAGATTCGATCAGAGCTCTATGCAGCTTGGAGCTCATAATTGACCAGATATATTGTGAGTTACCGTTTTTGTTTTGGGTTTTTTTTGTTGTTTTAAATCTCTCAGAGGCGTCAGGGAAGCCCCCCTGGAGACAGTGAATCCCCTGCGGAGGATGGATGGACCGGTGCTCTGAGGTGGTGCTCTGAAAGCCTGTTCTTAGAAATGGGACTGGCATGACTTGCTCTCAGGTCAAACTGATGGCTGCATGGGGAAAGGTGTTTCCCCCTCAGCTCAGACCAGTGGGATCTAAAGGGTTTTTCACATTTCTCTGCAGCAGGAAACGGGGTTCACTGCTGGGGTCTGCTGGGCACATCTTTTCTAAACAGTTGCCTGCTGGTTTAGGAGTCTTGAGCATTGGTGGCACCTCAGTCTCTCCGGTTCTCTGTAGCACAGAAGGGCTGAAAAATACTTCAGTTTAACTCAGATTGCTGTGTTGAGTAGAGGATTCTGTCAAGGCAATCACAGGCAAACCGCTGTCAGGGAATGAATTTTCTAAATGTGGATGGTTTATTGTAGGAGGATGTCAGTGCAGAGCCATTGCATTTTCTTCAGTGTCACAGTAAAGGCAACAGCCGCGAGGATTTTAAAACGCAGCTCTGGTCCTGTGTCTTCGAACCATTGCTAGACTGTGGAGCCAGGAAAGGTGAGCTCTTAAAGAGGTTTGCAGGATTCCCAGAACCACCCGGCTCTGGAATCCCAGCGGACTCCATGCGTTAGACCCCTGCTCTTTCAAGCTGTAGTCTCCGTTGTCAGGAAGAGACTTGCTTACATATTTCTTCTTTGACTTTGAAAACAGGAGACTAGGAGAGCACCAGGCAGTGATAAGCTGCAGTCTTCGTGTGTTATCCATGAACCTGGGACCTTCTCACCTGCTCTTTTCATCTTTCAGATCCCATTGTGAGCTCCTCCAGAACTGTGGCAACATGTGGTGGGGAATCCGTCTGTCTGATTGATTGTGAGACGGGGACGGTGCTGAAAAAGTATAAGGTGGCTACGGAGGTAGGTTGCAAGTGGGAAGAGTAAGCATTGAATGGAAATACCATAATCTGTTACAGTTACGTACATGTATACATAATATATTTTACAAAGAGTTCTGAAAGGGTTTCAAGCATTAGCATGGACAGGTCTTAAAAGGATGAAGATAGACAGTAAACATTTCTTGCTTATCCTTTTAGCCTGGTTTGGTTTTATTTTTTTATTAGTTTAAAAGATTAGTCTGCCTCACTTCTCATACAGGCATACGTATGTGTATGCAGGCTGCTAAGACTGCTTGACGGCATAGAGGAATAAACATCCCGTTTTGATAGTTTGTGTTCTTCTGAGGGTTGTTTTGAGATTTGATGCTCCGGCTCTAATAGTTGTGTCATTTCACCTGAATAGCTCTCGTGATAGTTGTCTTATCTGTGAGCTAACAGCCATCCTGCTGGCTGTTCTCTTTCACGCTATTCTTGGTTTCTTTCTATCGTAGGAGTTTTTCAGTGTTGCATGGACAACCCTCACAATGGTAATCAGCGACAGTCGGAAAAAATCTCATAATATCTTGGCGGCTGCTGGGAGGAGAGGGATCGTCAAACTGATTCATGTGGCAGCTGACTTCTGCTATGGAGAGATAAAGGCTCATAAAAAGCCCATTGCTACTGTCTGCTTCAGCCCAACTCGAGAAACTCACCTCTTCAGTAAGTGTCTGGTTCAGAATCTCTTTAGCTTTAGTACCTAATGTAGAAAAGGCTGGGCTTCCCTAACAAGGGGAGTTGTCACCAGTGCAAGCAGGTGTGGGTAGGGACCGCACACACATACAGAAAGCGTGGACAGACATTATGGAGAGAGTATTGTTAGTCTCATGTGGCAGTAATATACAGACAGTACAAATTGTTTCAGCCACAGAGCCTGACTCTTTAGCTGAGGTGCAGCAGCTCCTGTCTCTCTCTCGGTAGCTCTCCGGGTGGCTGTCATGCACGCATTAACCACAAACAAGCCCAGTAGTGGATCCGTTCTGCAGGGATGAGTAAGAAGAATGATAGCCAGAGCAGCCTGCTGGGGGCCAGGCAGCGAGCGGTCAGCTGGCAGGGCTCTCATCAAGCGTGGCAACAGGGGCAATGCAGCATATAATGGGCTGTTGGATTTCATTTTTTCCAACGAGCAAAACTATGCGCTTAATTGCTTTTGAATAAATGAAAATTTTTTTGAGTTCTGTGCCTCATCAGAAATTTTTATTCAGGTCCTGATGTAGAAGAGAGCTTTGTCACAGTGGGGCCCACAGAGGCTGAGGCTTATGGACTGGTAGGAAATGAACCATCATATTACAAATTGCAGCTGCATTGTCAGGCCTGTAAAGTAAGCTGTTACGGAGCCATTCACACCACACCTGCACCCCACAGCACATTGTTTCTCTTGCCTACAATTACCCACATCCTGGAGTGGTTAGAGTGCTACATGAACCATTAAAAGTGGAATTTTTTTAAAACACGGGTATCTGTAGTGGATACTTTTCAAGAATAAGCTCAAGTGTGCAAAAAGCAGAAGCCTAGAGGGATAAGGGCGTTGACAGCACATCCATATAACGGTGTGGACAGCAAGGCTCATTATATTGCATAGAAAAATTCATAGTAATAGAGTCTTTGCATGCACGTTGGGGACTGGACACTAACCTGTTTATTCTGAGTGTGAGGGTGCCATCTAATTCAGATCCAGATTACTCTGAGTAATCTATTAGGATTGTTTCTGCTATCAGTATTTCAGCTTGGTGACAAAGACATTAAGTGTCTTTCACACTTTATGTCAGTGCCTAACTTTCCCAATGGGAGCTGCTGTGGATGTGAACACAGTAAGCTGTGGATATGTGGAATGAAGTGGCGTCTGCCTGAGAGTAGAGGTTGGAGCTCATGTTTTAGATTCCACTAGAACCCATGACCAGAAACATGAGCTCAAAGGGGCGCTAATTAATGACCTTGTGAAGCCACAACTTAGTAATGGACACCAGGAAACAAACTTTCTTTTATCTGCTCCTCTTAGAGCACAGGATAAGAATGCAAATTACTGACCGTGCATGTTTGACAATGTCTGTGAAGTGGTGTTGAGCCAGGAGCCTCGGTGACTGCTGCTGTGCTTTAATGAGCTCTCTGATGCCACAGGCTTAGAGTGTTACAGCCTGTGACACAGGTAGAATTTCCAGCTAGCACGAGAAGAGCCAGATGAGCAGCGGTGTCACTACCTGCTTCTCTTCTGTGTCCCACAGCTGCATCCTATGACAAGCGAATTGCACTCTGGGATATTGGGATTCCAGACTGTGACTACAATTTCAAAGCAAGGTAAAGGTTCAAAAACCAGATGTGGCCAGTCCAGGAGCCTATAACTATCACTTTGCAGCACCACTTAACTGTTTGTTCTCTTTTTTTTTTTTTTTTTTTTTTTTTTTTAGCCAGCTGCTGGTGCTGGAAGCACTCTCCATTCCCTTACGGATTGCCCTGGTCCCCACCTGTCCAGATCAGTACCTGCTGGCTGGCTGTGAAGGCGGCTGCTTTGCCTGGAATATAAAACTGGATAAGGAACAAAAAAGCAGGTGACAACCAAAAGCTGGGGGTGTGCCTTCGCTTTTCATAACAAGTGTTGCAGGCTGCTTTGAAGGAGGGCTGACACATGAGTGTAACACAATACCCTAAAACTTAAGGGCGTATCATCTTGAAGTAGTGTAAGGGAGCGTAAATTCTTGGATCGAGTTCCAGTCTCACAGCAAGGCCTACCCTGCTTCTGGTACGTGAGGTTACCCAGGAAACTGGCACTCTGTGGGAGCAGAGAAAAAAATTACAAGAAATAAGCAAGTGAAGTCGTGCCCTGCTGACATATATTAATCCTGATGCCTACAAAAACAGATGAAGTAAAACAGCAGTCTCTTAAGCAAACGGACTTCTGCTGTATTAGTAAACCCAGGTGGCCGAAAGCATAAGTTCAAGTGGGAATTCATCCGAGTTTGGCAAGAGACTCACTAACAAACACATGAATTTCCTTCTGGGTTCTGTACCTGAGTGCCCCTCCACTGCTGCCCATTCAGGACTTGACTCATTTCACCCTTCCTCCTACTCTAGGCCTTTTGAAGCCATATTCCAATTTCCTGATGAGGATGGAGACATGACAACATCTCACAGGGTTGACGGTTTGGCTTTTCTGAATGGTGATGTCGTTGGTGAGTATAAACACAATAGCCCAATCCAGACAAACAGTTGGGTACCTCAGCATGTTGGCAGGCCGAAGCCAGCATGATGAGCAGAGGGACGGAATGGGATGTGACTACCTCTTCTTTGGGTTTTTGGGGGCTACACAGAATGGAGCTGTCTCCCAGAGTCACTTTCCCTAAAACATGGGCTAGAGGTGCAAACCCATGTCTCAGCAGGACTGGAAATCAGATGGACCCATCCCCGAGAGCACGCTTGGCTAAGCAGTGCCAAGGTGGAAGGGAGGCGAGCCCCCTTCTCCTCAAGGGCTGGTGGCAGTGGTACTTTTTTGCAGGGGCATTGGGGGTTCCCGCATCTGGGAGAGTGCTTAAAGCATGGGCTGGGTCCTTCTGAGTAGCTTACGCTTGTTCTACAGTTCAGGAACATAAGCATGGGACCGAAAAATCCCTCTGCAGCCTCCAATTATCCTGGAATAAGGTAACGGAGGTGGAAACAGTTGCTGCTGGTATCATATCCCATGTCTTAAAAGCCACCTTCTGGATGGATCACTTTCACCAGAGGCCAGCCTTTGTCTTGAGGCATTTCACTTCTCAGCACCTGACACAGCCTCTCTCTCCCCTCTTTCTTCCCCAGTGTCCAAGAGCTCTAAACCAGGATGCATATACTTATGGAGCTGGAGTCGGTCTTTTGACACAAAGGGGAAAGGATGCCAGCGAACAGTATCTGCAGTTATTCTAGCTGAGCTTGAGTGGTCCACGACAGACCTGTCCTACCTGACGCTCAGCACCTGCCCAGGTAGGCAGCACCCCTCCTCGGGGCAAGCAGCAAGGCTGTACCAGTCACTGTAGCAGAGACAGCTGCACGGGTCAAGATTTACTTTGAACAGTTGTGCGTGCCTCCCCTTTTACCCATCGGAGGAGCCTGTAGTTAGAGGCAGAGGCCTGCATTTCAGTCCCCGTCAGAGAGAACGTGTTTGGACTCCCCTCTGCAAGCAACAAGAACCCTCAACTCCCTGCACTGCAGCTCCAGCCCAATATAAATAAGTAACACATAAATGCAGCTATCTGCTGTACAAGTGGGGAACAGCTCAGGCTTACAGTGTTACACCAACTGTACAGTGCCAACACGGTCTTCCCTGTACACATCTTCACACAGAGCTGATGGCTTGGCCCTGTAGCCATTTTAACTTACTGCATCTGAAGTAAGGCGTAGGAATTCTGCACACAGGGCAGCTGGCTTTTAAGACTAACAAAGAATAAGCAAACCTGATCTGATTGATTGCCACTTTCCAAAACCAAAAAGTATGGAAAAAGTCAGAAGAAATGCCAAAACATTTATCACTAGCCTTTCTTAATAGAGTAAAATAGCTGATTTATCTTTAAATGAACTGAGGGTTTTTTCAGAATGAGGTAGATTAATATATTTGTGCTAGAAGAGAATTTTGCTGAAACGTGACATCCTCCACTGGGATCCTACAGCACTGCCTTGAGCTCTGCTTTATGGAGTTGTGGACTCTCAGTTCCACGCTCATTTTTCCAGCTGCTTCTTTTGGTCTTACAGCAAAAGACTACGTGTTCTGTGGTGATGAGAAGGGAAGTGTGTGGATGTACAACCTCTCAAACTACACCACAGCGTGGAGCTCTGCGAAGGGAAAACGCTCAGACAAGAGGATCCCACCCACGCAGGTAGGTCTCACTTACCCTTTGGGGCTGAGATGGGTCTGTCTCCCTCCCTCCCCGGTGCAGCTGTCGCACGTCTCCTGAGCAGATTTACACCAGAACATGCCTCGTGTTTTCTCTACGTAACATGCACAAGCAATTAAAAGCCATCTCCAGAGCGTGACCAAGGCCATCTTTCAAATCTCACGCAAATGCAACTGTGACAGAAGTTAGGAGCTGTAAAGCACATCTGTTTGCTCCTGCGTTCTGCAGCTTGGCAACTTTTCCTAGCAGAAGGGCCCCCGGTAAAAAATTGATGGTTAAACTGGAGAGCCCGGGAATACAAACGTGCAGACACCATTTCCCTGACAGTGCGAGGGGAGGGAAGCCAGAGCAGCTGTTCCCTGGCAGAATGGCATGCAGGAAAGGGCTCGCTGCATCCAAATGCTCACGCCACCCTTTTTTTTGCGTGGTATTTCCCTGGCCTCCAGAGATAATTCTCCTTTGGGCAATTACTGTTCCCTTGCATGGCAAAGGCTTGGAAAGGACAATCACACACACACTCTCATCTCAAAGGCTCTCATTCCAGAGCCTGGTCTTGAGCCACCATTATATATAGGTGTGAGGTGACCTAGTGTTCCATAAACTTTTTGGAAGTATATTGCCCAAGTCAACAGTCCATTCTGCCAGGACTGAGGGGTAGCTGCTTTCACTTTTTCCTTTCTGATCAAGTCCCTCTGCATTAAACCCTGCTCCTTTAGGAGCAGTATCATAAAGCTGCACCACCTTCCTCAGAAAGGGGAAGAACCTTTTATTCAGCTTCCCCAAGTCAGTAGGGAAGCAGATTCCACAGAGACCCAATTGTCAAATGAGGCCTTGCAGTAATTAATAACCTCCCACCTTCAGAGACGATCCCACCATTCCTTTCTCACCCAAACTCTGTTCTCCTCGTAGATTCTCAAGTGGCCAGAGCTTCGAGAAAACGGGGAGCAGCTGACTGAAGTCCTAATAAACAATGTGGTATCAGATCCTACTTTTACTTACCTTGTTGTTCTAACTAGTGTGAACATAACAGCAATTTGGAAGAAGTCATAGTTCCTTGTAACAGAGTTTCATTCCCGTGCTTTGAAATAGTGCAGTATTAGTGACTGTTACCCATGTAACCATGAAGTTTTCTAGACCAGCTATTACATGCAAGAGAGGAAAAAAAGGTAAGAGTTTGTTAAACTCATCAAGTCATTGTAAACATCTGGTTTCTTTTACTGTAAGTTTTCACAATTTGTGCATTTGTTTTATAGAAATGACACTTAATAAAACAAAATACCAGTTCAGTTGGCAGTGCCTAGAGTTTTTGAAAAGGAAAAGCAGAGAGTTCGTCTACCGCTGTCACTCAGCAGCTTCTCATTCTGGAATTACACTCACAATAAACTCACCAACAGCCCAGTACAAATATTTGCCTTAAGGCTCCAATTAGAAAAGCAGAAATCACGTTAATGACTTATCCATCACATCAAACAAGACATTTATCCTCTTGGCAAAGTGCTTGTCTGATATAAAAAAAACCCACCACCTCAAAATGTCGCTGCTGCTGTCAAAAATTAAATGTAAGTGGGACAAGGTGGAAAATATTTGTCATGAATGGAGATGTAAATATAGCATTCAGCTAACGGACGCATCATTCCGCATCAGAGGTACAGTCCGCTCTAAATTGGGTGATTTTACTCGATTCCTTCCTGTTTGTCTTTAATGGCAACCTGTAAAACACAAACAAAAATACATGCACTAAGACAAGAGCTGTCACTCAGCTGGAGGAGGTTAGTTTAAACATTCATAACAGTCTTCTGTGAAACACAAGAACCACTGCAAAACATCAGTGGAAATCTCTACACCATCCAGAAAAATAATACTTAAAATCAAAAGGTATTGACAGAAGTGGTGCACTGTTACCCTTACACAGACAGCATCCTATTCATAGTCCCCCTGGTTTTGTCTGAATAACCTTTCAGGCAGATTTAAGTCTCAAAAATCAGGGGCTAAATAAATACAATTGCACAGTTGAGCAGAATCAACAAGAAGTGGTAAAAAAAAAAAAAAACACTTAGAAGAACAGAAACCTGGTTTCTACACTAATAAGACTGAGAAAACCAATGCTAATGCCAGCCATCTAGGGAATTACAGAGCACCCACTGAACCCTTGCTGGGCATGCAAATAACCCTTAAGAGCAGCCAGGCTCCAGCATGCCTTGACAGGAGCTAACGCGATGCTGCAGGGCTCTGATGAATTTATTGACCTAAAATAGCAGCTCCAAGATACACTACCCCTCCCTTTATTTAACTTTTAATTGCAAGAAGCTCAAATACTTCAAAGAAAAAAGAAACAAACAAACTTACCCTGAACCTCTCCTCCAGGAGGGAGAGCTCACTGATCAAATCCGTGATGGCATTGGTGAAAGCTTCCTGGGGGCTGTAATCGGGGGTGGTTTGGACCCGGATGATAATTTTGTGTTCCAGCGGGTGCGGGACCTTGTACCCTGCAAATAACACCTGGGGGTCTTTCAGTAACTGCCTGGAATGGAAAAGCAGCAGTGAACAGCCAGGCACCACAAATACAAATGCTTTTTATATTAAAAAATAATTAAAAAGACATGTTTCTGGTGGGCTTTGCCAACATACTTTCAAAGTAGGCATTAGGAGTGTGTTTGTGGAGCCTGTTCCCTCATTTCTAAAGGCAGAGTTGCTTTGCCTGACCCGACAACATCTATCACAACTTTCTCAGGAAAAAAAAAAAAAAGCCCCAAACTCCCCCAAAATTTACCCCTCCCCCCGCCCCCGCTCACGACTTGATGATGTTCCCCAGCGTGTGGTCCTCCTTGTTGATGGTGAACAGGCAGGCGTTGGGCACCTTCGTGTCCTTGTTGATGGTGATCCTGAGCGGATACAGACAGGCCCTTACCGCAGCGCCTCAGGGAGCGGCTCCCCCCCGGNCGCCACGGCGCCCGCCGCGTCACTTCCGCCCGCCCTGAGGCGACAGCGCCCCCAGGCGGGCGGGAGGGCTCGGCGCAGGTTCGGCCCCGTCGGTGACTCCAGAGAGGGCACCAGCGGTGACGTCGTCGGTGACGCCGTGAGGAGCACCAGCAGCAGCCATGCCCCCAGCAGAACCACCAGTGACGCCACCAGGGCCATCAGTGATGTCACCAGTGCCATCACGGGCAGCGATGGCACCAGCGGGACCAGCAGCGGTGGCACCGGTTACACCCTGTGCCACCATTGGTGGGGTCAGCAGCAAAACCATCGGTGGTTCCACCACCAGTCCCCTACTGGTGCCACCAGAACGGACACCAGCAGCGCCACCGCTGCTGTCATCAGCGATGCCATGAGGGGCACCAACACCGTGACACCATCAGCGATGTCCCCAGCAGAACCATCAGAGACACCACCACTGCGACCGCCAGAAATGGCACCAGCAGGGCCATCAGCGCTGGCACCAGTGCCACCATCAGTACCACCACCCGCAGAGCCACCAGCAGCGCTGTCACCAGGCCACCAGCAGAACCCCCAGTGATGCCACCACCACCACCAGCAGGGCCACCAGAAGTGGCACTAGAGGGCCATCGGCAACGTCACTGGTGCCGCTATGACCAGTGCCACCATGAGTAGCACCACCAGTGCCACCAGCAGAGCTTTAACCAGTCCCCAACCCAGCACGGCTCCCCCCCAGAGCCACCAGTGCCCGTCCCTGCGGCCAGCAGCGTCCCCCCCAGAGATGGACAGGACAGGGCTGCAGGGTACAAAGTGCCTTTATTGCCACCGCCGTGGTCCCTGAGGCGTGGAGACCCCAACCCCTGGGCGGGGGGCTCCGGGACCCTCATGTCTGCAGCTGCAGCAGGGCGGGGGTCGGGGGGGCTGGGGGCTGCGCCAGGCGGTGGCAGCCCTCCAGGTCCCCCAGCACCCCGAAGAGCCGGCTCAGCCCCTCGGGCAGGGGGGCACCTGCGGGGGGGGGAGTGGCAGTGAGACCCGGCACCCCCCAAGGAGGGCACCCCACAACCACCCCGGCCCCCCCACCCCCGGGGACACGTCCCAACCAGAGCATCCCCAACGGGGTCCCCAAAACCCCCCACACACCCCAATCCTACCTTCACCCCGGGGGCCATTTCGGGCATCCTCCGCCTCCAGCAGCTCCCAGTACTTTTCCCTGGGGAGATGGGAAGGAGAGGGACAGGCCCTTGGCAGGTGGGGGTGCAGCGGGTCCCCCCCCAGGATGGGGGCTCACCTGAGGGTCCCTCGGAGGCCCTGGAGGTGATGGAAGAGGCGCTGTGCCTCCGCCGCAGGGTCCAGGGGGTCACTCCAGTCCTGCAGGGTGACGCCGTGCCGGGTCTGGTCGCACCCCAGCCCTGCGGGACAGCGGGCTCGTGATGGCCGCGGGGACCCCACCAGCACCCCCACGGGGGTCCCAGGTGCCCTCCCCAGTACCTGTCCTCTCCCTCTGGTGGCAGCAGCTCCACTTGTCCCCCCGGAAGACGCCGGGGTGGTAGGCACGGAGCACGCGGGGGTTGTTGACGCACACCTTGCGCAGGGCCGACAGCCACTGGTTCAGCTCGTTGACGCACTGCAGGGGGGCGGTGAGGGGGCTGTGACCCCCCTCGGGCCGTGCGTGTGTCCTCCCCGTCCGTGTCCCCCCCCCTCCCCGTCCCACCTTGCACTGGAGGTAGGCTGTCTCCTGCCGCCCATCCGCACCCACGTAGACCACCTGCATGACATGGGAGCTCCCGAAGCTCTTCTCCTCCACCTTCTCGGCAGCGAGGATGTCGGCCAGGGCGATGGCGCCGCTACGCTGATGGGTGGGACGCGACGTAGGGGGTCAGTGCCACCCACCCCTCACCGCCCTCACCACCCNCCCGCGTCTTGTGGACGAAGAGCGGCCCCTCCTTCACCGCCGCGGCCGGGGGGCCCAGCGGCCGCCCCTCACCTTCCTCCTCCTCCTCCTCCTCCTCCATCCCCACCAGCCGGGCAATGAAGTCCTTCATCTGGGCAATGCCCTGCTGCAGGGCGGGCAGCAGCGGGGCCAGCCAGGCCTCCTTGGCCCGCCCGGCTGCCAGCTCCATGTTGCCCACCATCTGGACAGCCTGGAGACCCCGGGGACGGTGGCGTCACCAGCAGCGGACCCAGCCCTCCCCAGTGGGAAGCAGCCAGGCAGCCCAAAAACCCCACCTGGGTGACACCACCACCACCCCCCCGGCACCCCTGCCGTCCCACCTTGGCCAGGAGCAGCAGCGTGCGGCTGGTGCGCACGTCGGCGTGTGTCTCCCGCAGGTGGAAGAGCTTGGGGGTCATGACGGCCGGCGAGAAGAAGCGGAGGCAGAGGAAGCTGGTGACGGCCACGAACTTGGCGTGCTGCAGCCAACCGAGGCGGGGGGAGACGTGTGAGGGTCTGTCCCAACGCGGGACATACCCAGGCACCGCATACATCAGTGCACCAGGGACACGGGGGCTGGCTTCCAGCACCAGGGTTGCTGTCTGGGTGCAGCATTGCCCCGCTGTCGCCCTGCACCCCGTCCCTGGGGGGGCTGACCCCATGCCCAAGAGGAGACCCCATCAACCAAAGCTGGGGACTGCACCCTGTCCCCTGGGGACGTCCCTGTTTGACCCCCGGTCTATCCCCTGCCGCAGCCTGACCTGGTGCTGGGGGAAGCGCTCCCCGACGCGCCGGAAGAGCTGCCGGAAAGCAGCACGGATGATGGGGGGACACGCCGGAGCTGACTTGACGATGGCATCCAGCAGCTCACCCAGGTAGGACTGGAGGTGCTGGCGGCCCTGCTCGATCACTTCGCCCTCCGTCTGCACCCGGTGCAGCCCCGAGCACCTGCGGGCACCGGCACTGTCAGCCCCATGGCCGGGACCCTCCCGCCCCGCCGCCCCACGCGCCCCTTACCCGACATCTTTGATCTCCACCTTGCTGGGGTCCAGCTCCACGTATTTCTTCTCCTCGAACACGCGGGTGATGGTGGGCCCCAGGACGGCGTGCAGGTATGGCATCCCCATCACCTGCCGAGGGATCGCGCAGGGAACAGCGATGGGGGGCATGGCCACGGGGTTGGCACCTGACACACCCAGACTCCCCAATAACGGTCACCCAGGGGATTTTCTCCAACCTCCCAGCCCCAGGGGAAGACACGGCCCCACCAGCCCCCCCAGCACTCCCCCCGGGAACCGGCCCCAGTGGGGACAGCCCAGAGCCAGGGTGACCTGGGAAGAGCAGGTTTCGGGCAGTGTGGCACCTTGAGGAAGGACTCCATTGACTTCGAGGCCAGGGAGTTGCTCCGGAACAACGTGTTGGGCTCGCCTGCAAAACAGGAGAAGGTCTGTGGCCTGAGGGATGGCCACAGGTCACCCACCAGGCAGCTGCAATCATGGGGGGCATTTACAGGGGCTGTGCCCTCCACCCCCGGCCATTTCCACGGCAGTTATGGGGATTTCCTAACATCAAACCACCCGCTCCTCCACCAACCTCAGCCAACCTCAGCCTGTGAGTTGCTCGGGGTGAACACAACAGGTTCCCAGCTGGAGACAGCATGATGGCTGAACCTCAATCATCACCCCAAAAAAGTCACCGCGCAAGGTCCCAGAGGTTTTGCAGCCCCAGGAGATGGCTGGAAGCCTCCGGCTCCGCTCCCCGCACCAGCCTTACAGGGCTTGGCCAGCTCCAGCTCGAAGAGCAGGTCCAGGAGCTCCTTGACCAGCCCTTGGCCCAGGAAGAGTTTGACCAAGTTGATAGCGACCTCCTGCCGGCACTCAGCCGTGGTGGTTTCATCCAGGAGGGTGATCAGGTGCACTTGGCCGTCCTGGTGGGGAGAGGCACCACGACGTGATGGCCCGAGGGAGACGCGTGCCCCGGCAGAGAGCCAGAGGAAGGTGGGTGCCCCGGCAGGGCTTTGCATGGACCCCTCACCTGGCGCCCTGCCTTCACCTCCTGGCACAGGAGCTGGACCAGGGGCTGGTAGCAGTGGGAGGGCAGTACCGTCTCGTCCCGCAGCCTCACCTGCAGCTGCAGTGAGCCCAGGCTGCCTTGGTGCCTGCAGAAGCACAGGGTGGGTGGGTGGAGGGATGGAGGTAGCCCGACAGCTCGGGAAAGCCTTGGCAGGCAGGTGGGGCTGCCCTGCACTTGCCCCCCCTCCCAGACAAGAGCATTTCCAGGAGCTTCCCCTCCAAAGGGGTGATGCTTCCTAGTAATAACCCCCTCCCCAACGCCCCTGAGGGCACCAGGACCACCCCTGGCACACCTCAACAACACCCCTGTGCTGAGACTCACCCGTCGTCCCTCGGCTTGGACTTGTCTGGCCGCAGCCGGAACCAGCCCTCCTCCTGCCCGGCTGCCTCCAGCCCCTGGACACTGAACACCACCTGGGAGGGGAAGGCAGGAGGGGGTCGGGCGGGCAGCCGGGCAGGCCCCCCAGGCAGCGGTGATGGGGTTTGGGGGCTCACCTTGCCCAGGAAGTCATTCTTGCCGACGAGGTCCCAGTCCCACACCTCCACACACAGCTTCTCCCCAGCCGGCTCGGCCAGCTCGAACTCGAAGGTCTCGTTCCAGCGGGGGTAGCAGGATTTCTTGACCACCTGCAAAGGCAATGGCTTCATCCCCCCTCGCTGGGTGGATCCGACACCCCCGCGGGGACACCAAGTTGGGGATGCCGGGGGACAGGGATGGCTCCTGGCCGAGGTCTGGGCTTCCCAGTGGGATGATTTCACCTGCGCTGCCGGCAGGTTGGGAGATCACGATAAACTGAAGCCGTACTCACGGTGCTCTCCTGCGCCTTCCCGTTGTAGCGCAAGCGGACAAAGGGGTCAGAGGCGCCGTTCCGGTCCTTCCTGGCCAAATCCCTGCCAAGAAGAGGAGGAATTTGCCAGTATCCCCCCAAAATACCTACGGGCACCCACGGCAGCCACGTGTCCCCTCCTCACCTGGCCTCCAGCACGGTGCAGCGCAGCTGCCGGCCACCGTGGCTCCCCAGGACCTCCACCCGCAGGTGGATCTCCCCCTGCACCTCCTCGTCAGGGTCTACCTCGCTGAGGCTCATCCAGCCACTGTAGCCTGTGGGAAAAGGGGGCACCCTCATGGGGGGGTCATTAGGGGGGTCCCTCGGGACCGGCTCGTCGCAGGGGTGGGAGATGGGTCCCCGCTGGGACGCTCCTGGCCACCCGTCCTCCTACCCTTGGGGTGCTCCGCCAGCATGTCCCTGGTGATGCAGACCTTCCCAATAACGTCATCGCGGCTGGAAAACAAAAGCCAGGAGCAGGACAGGTCACAGGACTGGAGCCCGCCCCAAGCAGGACAGCCCCTGCTGTGCGTTTCGAGGGGGGGAAAAAAGGCGCCCGGGTGTCCTGGGCTGGGGCCACCACGGTGTGTCTGTCCCCATGGAGCATGTCAGCCACCCTTTGCTGCCAGCTGGAAAATAACCTCAGGAAATAACTTCACCCATTTGTGTCCCAAAGCCCAAGCCAGCATGACCAGGTGTGGATTCTCTGGTGTATACAATGGGGTTGAGCACACAGGCAGCGAAAGCCACCAACCTCCCAGTCCCCACACCAAGCCCCCACCACCCCGCAGCCGACCTGCCCATACCTGAGCGCATCCTCATCCATGACGTAGATGGAGATGCTGTGAAAGGTGGGCTGGAGGTGCACCTCGTACTCTTCCCCCCAGAACGGGGACAGTGTCTTCCACACCGTGGCAGTTCTGCAGGGCAGACAGCACCAGTGATGGGGGGGACGGGGCTCCCTCACCAGGGCACTCCCCACCTCCCCAGCCCTGTGAGCTTCCCAGCTTTTGGTGACACATGGCTGAGCGCAGCACCCACAGTTTTGAACCCTCAGCTGGGGCAGGGTCCCTGTCCCTGTCCTGTCTTGTGGCTCTGGGCTGGCAAGACATGGGGTGGGGGGTGGCCAGGAGCTGTTAGACATCACAGCCTGTGTCTGGAGGAGCAGCTCAGCCCAAAGCAGGGAATAAATAAATAATAATAATAATAATAATAATAATAATATTAATATTGTGCCTGCAGCAGGGTAGATGGAGGAGCCCACCAGGAGCTGGGTGTGCCAGCAGGTTTGGGGACCAGCCAGGGACATGGAGCCACTCACCTGATGATGGCCTCATTGTCAATCTTTACGATGCAGTACGGGTCGCTGCTCCCTGTTCTGGAAGGACACGGCACGGCCCCGTTAGGCTCCGCCAGCCACCTCACCAGCCCCCCACCCCAACCCCATGGGGCTCTCATGGTCGTAGGCAACCAAAGCCTTCAGCCCTGGCAAACTCCCCAAAGAGGGGGGACCTCGCAGGTGCCCCTTGTAGGGACACCCCAGGGCTATGGGGTGCTGGGGTACAGAGGCATCCCCAGAAGCTAAAGGCTCCAGCGGGTGGATTTGGCCATGGCTGCAGGCACGTGGTGACCCTGGCTTCACTCCTGGCCCAGGGAAACACATCCCTGACTGTGTCCGGCCACTGCATCCCGCTGGCAGCTGAAAGTGGTCTTCCTCTTCCAAATAGGAAGGCGAAGAACAAACAAAACCCACCCTTTCCCCGAAATGGCTCCAGGCACCCGCAGCCCTGCTGCATGCACTGGGAGCGAGGCCACAGCAGCGTCCTCCAGCCCCGGGGCACACCCAGAGCCCCAACACCTCCGCAGGGACGGGGACATCCCTGGGGACACCCCCAGCGATGCAGAGGGTGCAAAGGGCAGGCAGCACGTGCCATGGCGCCTGTTGGCTGTTGGCAGCTGCCACGATGCTCTGACCCTGCTTCCTCCCCGGGGACGACCCAAGTCANAAAAAAAAAAAAAAAAAAAAAAAAAATCACCATTTTGCAGCTTATTGCCCCAGTTCATCAGAAAGGAGGTGACTCAGGCAGGGGTGGGGGCTCTGGCTGGTGGCAGAGGAGCTGGCAGGACCTGGGTGCTGGCCAAGAGGGTGGAAAGGTTGTGGCTCCTGTCCTGCCGGCAGCCGGCACAGAGCAGCCTGCTCTGAGCACAGTTACTCATTAACGCCGGTCCTGGCAGCGTTTGTCAGCCAGCCGCAAGTGTCCCAGAGAAGGGGGGGAGCGCAGCGGTGTGGGTTTGGGGACCACAAGGAGGGAGCAACTTCTCCATCCCAAAACCAGGGAGGTTGAGAGCCAGCTGCTGGGGGGATTTAAAAGGGTTTGGGGGATTAAAAGAGTTTGGGGTGCTCCCTGCCCTGCAAAACACAACTGCGGGGGGTTTCTCTGGGCTGTGCATCCCGGGCACCACGCTGGCATCCCCATCCTGAGGCACCCCAATCATTTCAGGCCATGTGTGGTGCTGGCAGGGCAGGCAGGTTGCTAAGAGCCGCCCTCCGGAGAGGGTTTTAATGAGAGCGGTGGATGAAGCACCATTAACCAGAGCCTGTTGCTGATACTTCCTGCCTTATGCAAACCATCAAGCGGTCAGGAAGCATGCAGGCAGAAAGGGAACATCTGCCCGCCTGAGCCGTGCCCAGCAACACAGGGCAGGCTTCAGATAGGAGCTGCCTTGATGCCAGCAGCAGGAAAACCTTGTCCCCAACATGGGGACATTTCGAGCACATGGGCTGCTCCACGTCCCCTGGGATGCAAGGTGCCATGAAGCCACCCTTGCAGTACTGGGGCATTGCATGCTCTGGGGATTAAAACACAGGGTGGCCAAAATCCATCCTCCGCAGGTTGCAGGAGCGGCTGCAGAGGTGCCCAAGCTGCTGGGGAGCCTGCGATCCACATCAGTGGGGGATAAATCCCCACTGCAAAGGCGGGCGGGGAACTCAGCACCACACCGGATGACATCGTCTGCACGGCATTGCCATTCCTGGGCACTAATCAGTGCCCGGGAGATGTCAGGGGAAGAGATTTATAAGGCTTGCAGGCTCCCAGCAGGCACCGGGCATCCTGCTAATGCCTATGCAGAGCGTGGCTTGCTCCGGCCACCCACCCCAGCCCCTCCACGCCGGCATGGGTGGCCACAGGCAGGTGAGGCTTGGGGTTTGGTGCAGGGGAAGGAGCTAGGAAAGGGGAAGGTTGGCCTTTAAAAAGAGGAAATGAAGACTGACGCTTTAAAGATTGATAGCACATATAAATTAGGAGGGGGGGTGGAAATAAACATGCGCGCTCCCCGCAGCCATCCGTCCCGGCAGGCAGCACTGGGGGCTGAGGCACTGAGATTTGCAATTAAAAATTCACTGGTCTAGACAGTGGCACCGCTTTGTCCAGCCCGGGGAGGGGGCAGGCAATAAAATAAAATAAAATAAAGCAGATTATTTTCCTTGCTTTCCTGCAATGAAGATGCAGGGGAGGATTTTGCAGTGCTCAGCTGGGAGGGGGCACACGCTCCCACTGTGTCCCAGGAAGCCAGGGGGACGGTGGCAGAGCCCACCCAGGGCCCAGCCGGAGCTGCTGCGGCTCTACCCGCCTGCCCCGGGTCTGGCCCCAGTGTTCGGCAGTGACGTGCCAGAGGGCGAAAGAGGGAGCTGGTTTCTTGCCTCTTTATGGGCAGTTTCATGGTTTCATGGCTGCACGGCGCCAAGCCCTGCGCTGGGCGAGCACTTGCTTGGAAGGCAAAACCAAACAGCAGCTCTTCTGCACCGAGAGGAGGTGGGAGATCCACGGGCACAGCGGTGGCCTGGGCTAAACCCCGGGGAAATCACACTGCTGCTGCCGGGGGAGAGGAGGAGGCTGCTGGCAGCACGGATCCTTGGAGCAGGGTGGCACCGAGGGGGTCATAAACCACAGCAACGTGAGCCAAATCCTGCTCCTGCGACTCCCTGTGCTGAATCCTGCAGGGGCTGGGGGGCCCCACGGGGGTTTGGGCTTGCCCCATCACCCAGGGGTGCTTGCAAGCAGGGTCTGACCTGCAAACATGCCTAGGGCCGGCACTGACACCCTGCAGATGGATTTCCCCCAGGGAAACCGGCAGCGATTCCAAAGGCTGTGCCAGGGCAGAGCAGAGGAACCAGATCTCATAAGCCCCCGTCCGCAGGGGAGGGGGACGACGGCCAGATGCGGCCAAGGTCAGGCGGTGGCAGGTGAACGTGCGGGATCAGGCGCACGGGTTTCCCTCCCCACCGGGGCGGCTGCTCTCCCTGCCCAAAGCCGTGTCCCAAAGCCACCGGTCCGGAAAGCTCCACTCAAGGCGTTATCGCACAGCAGCTTTCTGCAACATGCTGTCCTAAAATCCAGAGCCTCCTAAAAACCAGAGCTTACTCGCGCTGGTTCGAGCTCCCAGCAGGGAGTTATGCCAAGGGATTTAAAAATCAGGCCCTGACACATGGGATTTAAAAAAAGAAAAAAGAAAAAAAAAAAGCCATGTTTCTTTCCATGTTTATCCTCTTTTTCCATGACGGCTGCAGGGATTTTTGCTGGTTTTCCGGCAGCCTTGACCCTGCCCAGCTGCCGAGCACTCCTCAACAGCCGCCCGCTGCCTCTGCGGCTGGGGGCCACCCCGATGCCATCCCCCCGTCCCACCCCAGCACTATCCCCACATCCCACCCCATAAGGATCGGAGCAATAAGGATAACGCCAGGACACGTGGGCAGCCCTTGGCGGGCCACCAAGGAGGGAAAGCCTGGCCCAAGGGGCCACTTCAGAGCCCCCTGGGCTGCAGCCAGGTGGGCTTGAGCCGGGGCTGGGAACGGAGCCATGACGGGCCAGAGCACTGGGGCTCCTCACTGCTCCTTTTGGGGGACGGCTGTACTGGGGGTCCCGCTGCCTGTCTGGGGGTCCCTGCAAAGGACCCAGCTCCCGGGACAGCTGCAGGTGGAAGGTGCACAGTGGGGGCAGCCCTGCCCCATGGCAGCAGAGGGGGAGCCTCACAAAGTGGGGGCACTGCTGGGGGCACCCGACAGCACTGGGTGCTCCTGGGAGGCAACCTCAAAGCCATCCCAGGGGGTGTCCCCAAGCAGGGAGGACATCAAAGCACTGCTGAGGGAGCCCCCAAAGCACAGAGAGCTACTGGGGGCACCCAAAGCCATCCTGGAGGGAACCCCCAAAGCAAGGGGGATCCCAAGGCCACCCTGGGGAGAAGCCCCAAAGCACAGGGACTGCTGGGGGGACACCCCAAAGCCATCCTGGGGGAGCCCCCAATGCCAGAGGACACCAAAGCCCCCCCGGGGGGAACGCCCAAAGCACAGGTACTGCCTGGGGGGACCCCAAGCCACTCTGGGTAAGCCTCCAAAGCAGGGGGGACACCCCAAAGCCACCCTGGGGAGGCGTCCCCAAAGCACAGGGACCTGCTGGGGGACACCCCACAGCACTCCCGGGGGAGGGGGGCTCCCTCCCGGGGATGCCGCCCCCCCCCAAAGCCCTCCCGGCCCACCGGGGGCAACTCACATGTCCTTGGCGGGCAGGTTCCTGCCCTCCACGATGCGGATGGAGAGCGCGCTCCGCCGGGCCATGGCGGGCGGGCGGGCAGCGGAGCGGAGCGGAG
>WAAD01028780.1:904542-951260 GCA_013389945.1 Fregata magnificens | reverse complement strand
GGGGAGGCGGGGCGGTGCCGGGGAGGCAGTGGCGAGGCAGCGCGGGGCTGTGGCGGGGGCTCAGAGCTGGGCAGCTGCCTGGTCGTGGACGTGGTGGGTGTTGTACCGCCGCACCGTCACCGCCTCTGGCTTGTTGAAGGTGCTACTGCCGCCACAGGCATCCGAGCTGCGGAAGGAAGGTGGGGTGAGGGACGAGGGTGGGGGCCACAGGGTGCCAGTGTCACCCTCTGACGCTGGTCCTGCACGCCCAGCACCCGTCACAGCTCCTGGGCAGTGTGGTGGGATGCAGGGGTGGCACTCACCCCCAGAAGACCAGCATGGCCAGAAGGCCGGCCAGCAGGATGGCGAAGAGGATGGAGAGGATGGAGGTGAGGGCAATCATGCCAGCGCTGTGCCCACGGCCCATCACGGGGATGCTGTTGGGTGGCTGGGCTGGGGAGAGAGTGGGAGGGGAGGGAGTGGCATGTGCACCCCGGGGCAGCGCAGGGGTCCCGGGGGGGGCACAGTGCATTCGTGGGCAATCACAGTGTGCAATTGCACCATGCAAATGCAACATGCAAACACAATGTGCAATCCCAGTGTGCAAATGGACTGTGCAAATGCAATGTGCAATTGCAGTGTGCAAACACACCATGCCAATGCAGTACGCAATGGTAGTGTGCAAATGCATCGTGCAAACACCATGTGCAATTGCACCATGCAAATGCACCGTGCGAACACAATGCACCGTCACGCAATGCCATCATACCCGAGCAGGACCCGTAGCAGCATCCTGCCTCAGTTTCCCCAGCTGCTTGCAGGAGTGCTGCATGCCGAGCCACTGGTGCTCAGCGTGCAGCCCCCTGGGACCACCCCGTGCCCCCCTCCCCCACCCCACAGCTGCAGGATGGGTGCGAGGGGCAGGATGAGCAATGCAGCAGCGGTACCTGTCCTCAGGGTGATGGGCTCTGACCAGCCTGTCTCGGCCACGGGCTTGGAGCCCTCCAGGGCGAGGAACTTCACCCTGGGGTGGGAGGGGAGGTTGGCTGCGCTCCCCAGAGCCGGCGGGCTGCCAGCGGGCCCCGGGGGGGGCACGTCCCGTGAGCAGGCTCACCGGTATGGCCCGGGGCTGGGCAGGGGGCCGTTGCAGGTGGGTCTCTTCTCATCCCTGGTGCAGCTGGTCTCGCTGCCGACGCGCAGCACCGTGATCTCCCCAGGGGGTTTGGGGCAGGGGTAGTTGAGGAGGGTGGTGTTGAGGGTCATGTAGGCGGGGGCGCTGGTGGGGAAGCGCTGGAAGGCCCGCTCGGGGGTCCCCGGTCCCACGCTGTTGTTGAACTTGGCTACGGCTGCAGGGATGGGGGTGAGGAGGGATGCCGAGGGGCGCGGGGAGCCCTGCGCACACCCCTGCCCAAGGCTGCTCCCCCAGGGCCTCGCTGCACCCCACCTACCCTTGGGGACGGCCACCACCAGCCAGATGACGGCGTTGGCTTGCGCCTCGGTGAAGACGCAGCGGGGCTGCTCCAGCACGAAGGTGGAGGTGGTCTTCAGGCCCCCCATGGTGGGGCTGGCCAGGGTTGGTTTGTACGGGAGCTTGTCTGTGGTGAGAAGCCAAGGGGGGGTGCGGCGGAGGGTGCGGACACCCCGATGCAGCCCCGACCGGTGGCTCTGACCGGCTACAGCGGTGCCGGGGGCTCGGCATGGGGACAGGGACAGGAGGGAGCTGACCCCTGTGATCCCGGCTGCAGGGCTCCTGCTCCCCTCCCACCCCCGGTTTTGGGCTCAGACACAGGTTTCACAAAAACAGGAAGCAAAGACACCCCCTGTCGCACCACCCGGGGAGGGACACCCCTCTGAGACCCCAGAGGACCCCACGCTGTGCCAGCCGATCCAGGAAGGTGACACCAGGGACACTACGGGTGGTACCCAGAGTAGGGGGAGCATCAGCAGCCCTGCACGTCCAGGCTCCAGGGGGGGTCCCAGTGCCCGTGCACAGGGGACCGTCGCAAGCAGGGGACAGCGGGGACCCCCAGCCCAGCCTGATGGCGTTGGCGGACTCACCCAGGCCATGGGCCGTCGCCAGGAGCAGGAGGAACAGCAGGAGCATCGTGCGGACGCCTGGGTGCCGAGGGCGGGAGTGCGGGCAGCCGGGCTCCGCATCCCCATGGGACCCACCTGTGGCTGCCAACCGCCCACATTCCTGCGCTGGCTGCAGCCCCGCGGCAAACAAGTCAGGCTCGTTTCCCCAGGGAGCATTTGCCATGCTCGAGTGCCTGCCAGCGAGGCGTGCTGAGAACTGCCATGCTTGTGACACAGGTGGGCAACAGCCTTCACCCAGAGAGTGCCACTCCGAGGTGAAGCCCACCTCGGGGCTCCCCGCAGACCCCACTGGTGCCAGCATGTGCCCCCTCTGCCCCGATACCAAATGCCACTAAGCTGGGTCCCCGGGTGGTTTTTGGGGGTCCCAGTGCCCCCACCCTCCACAGCTCCAGCCCTGCACGGCCGACGGCGGGGGCCTGGTGAATGGACCAGCAAGCTGGTGCGTGCGCAGGGCGGAGGGTGGGCATCGTCCCGCGGCTGGGCAAGGAGGAGGCAGTGAAAGATGTAAAGTGAGAGTTTACTCGGCAGGACACGGACCAGGAGGTCGGGGGGCAAAGCAGCCCAGCCCCGGGGGGCTACACCTGCAGCCGGGGGGCAGGGGCTGGGGCAGGGCTGGGGGGATGTGGTGGGTCCTGTAGGACCTGTGGGCGAAGGCACCGGTCCCAGAATCCCGGTGGCACAGGGACCCCCACGCCTCGGCACTGTGGGGACAGACAAACAGAGGCATCAAGTGGGNCACTGACCGCCGCCAAGGGGTCCTTCCTCCTCGCCAAACTATAGCAAACCCCCAATTTAAGAAAAAAAAGGCTTTTTAAATCTTAAAAATGTCTCCTTCGCTCCATCTCTTTGCTGATGGGACCGAGGAGGGGTTGTTCTCCCGGGGCCCCCACGGACGCGTTCCCCCAAGCGCGGCCCCACACAGTCCCCGTACCCCATGGTGCTGAGCACCGCCACGGCCAGCGCGGCCCCCAGGCTGGCGAGGATGGAGGCGATGACGACCACATCGCTGCCACGGCGCGTGGGCATGGGGTCAATGGTGCTCGGGCTGCTGGCTGGAAGGGGGCAGGATGAGGGATGTGGCAGGACACGGGGGGCTCAGGGTGGTGCGATGGAAAGGGGAGGGATAGGGTGGCCAGGGGAGATCAGGGACCGCTTCTCCCCTCTGGGTTTTGGGGTGATGGCATAGGGCTGATGCCGAGCCGCATGCCAGCACCCCAGCCAGGCAGGTGTGGGGGACCCGCCGGAGGATGGCAGTGCCACCGGTACCTCTCCGCAGAAGGATGGGCTCCGACCACCTCGTCTCTGCTTTGGGGCCATGGCAGCCCATCACCAGGAACTTCACCCTGCGGGATGGGTATGGCAGTGACAGCTGTGGGGGGACGAGCATGCCCTCCACGGGGAATTACCCCAGCCAGGACCTGGGGGGTCCATCCTGCCAGCCTCACCTGTAGGGCCCCGGGGAGGGCAGGGGCCCGTTGCAGGGGTCCCGTCCGCGCTGGCCCCCGCATGTCGTGTCACCCCCGACCCTCAGGATGGCCGGGCTCCGTGCTGAGCAGGCATATGCGCCCGCTGCCGTCTCCAGCGTCATGTAGGAGTGGGTGGTAGGCAGCCTCTCGTACGGGGGCACGTCAGCCCGGGTCGGGGGGTTTCTGAAGGCGGCCGAGGCTGCGCAGCACAGATGAGGGGTGAGTGGCTGCGGCGAGGGTCCCCCCTTTGCCCCACCATGGCAGGGAGCATGTGCAGGAGCAGCGGGCGCTCACCGTTGGCGAAAGCCACCACCAGCCAGACGGTGTCGGAGGCGTTGGCGTGCCGGTCGAAGATGCAGCAGGGCCTCTCCAGCGCGAAGGTGGTGGCGGTGAGCTTCCCTGGCAGCACCGCGGGGGGCACACGGGGCACGTAGGGCAGCAGGGCTGGGGGGGCAGGCGGTGAGCAGGGGGACCCTGTGCTCCACACTGCTCGGCAAGCGCCTGACCCCAGGCCACATCCGCACTGGGGTCTGTGAACGCCGGTGCCAGCACAGCGGGGGCTCACGGGATGCTGGCGGTGCCAGTACTGGGGGGATGGCACCAGTGTGGGGAACCCCCAGCCATGCCTGGCCCCGTAACCCCCTCCCGGGCACAAACACCTTGCAAAGACCCACAGGGAAAAACACCTTGCACCCCCTCCGAGACCCCGTCCCCCCCCCGGGGAGTCACCCAGGCCCGTGGCTGCGCCTGTCCCAGCCAGCGCCAGCAGCACCCGCAGCAGCTCCATGGCGTCGTCCCGGCGGGGCTGGATGTGCCGCCCCGTGCCGCTCACCCCGTCCCACTGCCAAGGGGACGAACCACTCTGTGAGCCCCCACGGCAGGGACCGCCTGACCTGAGATGCCGGACCCTCCCAGCCCCGCATTCCTGCACTGGCTCTGCCGGCCCAGCAAGACCCTGCGGGCAAAGGGGCCGGCTGCGCCTCCTGGGTCACCCGCTGGTCCCAAACACCCCTGGGGAACCACCCCGCTGGACCCCGGAGCCCAGACGCCGGAGCAGGCTGCGAGGATGCAGGGCACAAGCCTGTGATGTGAAAGGGGAAACTGAGGCACAGAGGAGGCACCAGAGGCACGTTCAAGGACGAGTCGTCAGGAGTCAGAGGTTTTGTCGGGGCTATGGGGGCAGCTGGGCAAGTGGTCCTGCACCCCCATGTGCCCCACCAGGTCCTGACTCCCTGCGGGTGCCCCCTGCCTACCCGGCCCCCAGAGCCAGGGCGAGGAGTGGGTGCGCACCCAGCTGGTTTTGGGTGCAGCCAGCCTTGCCCTGAGGGCGGGGAAGCGCTCTGGAGCCATCACACCCAAAACCCCAAGTGTTCAAGGCGAACCGTCCCTCCCAGCGCCGGGGGCGCAGAGGCACCCAAGCTCCAGGGCCACCCCATGCTGATGTTTCCCCATCCATCCTTCCCCCTCGCTGTCAGCGGGGCTGGGCCATGGCCCCCCTCCCTGTGGAAAGATCCCCCAAGCCCTTGGGATGGGGCCAGGGACAGTGACCCTGGAATTGGAGCTGCGCCACAGCTCAGGGGCCCCCACTCCTGGCCCCCCCAGCTGCTCTCCAGGCAGGCGGGTTTGAGCGCTCCTTCTCCAGTGTTTGCCAAGGGCAGTGGCTGCCCACTCCTGCGTGGGAGGGGATTTCCCCCCTCTTCCCGAAGGGCCCAGGACCGTGCCTTTAGATTAAGTGGAAATGGGGCATTCAAAGATTACACAGTCCAGCTACAGAGGGGAAAAACAGGCGCAGCTGCAGCCTCCATCCCTCCTCCCTCTTCCAGTCCCTGCCTTAGTCCCCTTGTCCTGCCCAGCAATACCTGCCCCGGGGTCCCCCACCGGGACGTGCCAGCCCCCCATCTGCCACCGCAGAGCCCTCCTTCATCACAGCGGGGCGAGGGAGGCAGGGTGACTCAGGGGGACACTGACTCACAGTTTCAGCTGCCAGTACCCGCTACTGGGACACGGGGCCCGCATACCTGCAGGGTCAAGGCTCAGCTAATAATAACCACCCTGCTGCAAATGAGCCGGCACCACAGGGGGAAGGGAGAAACACCCACCCTGGGTCTCCAGCCAGGGCCAGGGGACCCAAGTCTTTCTGTCAGACCTGTTCGGTAGCATTATAAGCACTCATCTGGGGCTCTGTCCCCTCCCAGCTCCAACTGGCACCACGGCATTGCGGTCATGCTTTCACCCCATGCCAGCCCTGGAGCCTTCCCCCTCCGACCCTGCCCCAGGGCACAGAGGGGACCAGCTTCGAAGCATCTCCCTGCGTAGCAGTGCCCGAGTGCCTAGCTCTGCTGCTTTCCACCCCTTTGCTGCCTGCACACCCCCGCCGTGGGGGCTAAGCCGTCTCAGGGCTCAGCACCGACGTGGCAAGGATTTTAGGAGATGCCTCATGTCCTTGTGGTGGAAGACGTGACAGCCAGGGATAACGCGCTGAGCCTGGCCAGCTCATGTCACGGTGCCCCAGCTCAGGACCAGCCCAGACGCGGGGAGGCTCCAGCTGGTTCATGCACAGGAGCGCCTGCTGAAGATGCCTTGGGCCACACTAGCAGGAAATTCTTGCTTTGTACAGGGCTGGGTGAGCCCTGCTCAATTTTCACTTTATTTCACCATTTTGATTGCTGGGAGAACATGATCTGGGGATAGAAAGCTGAGGTTTAAACTCGAAATCTCTCCCTTTCGCAACCAGGGCGGGACAGGAGCGGACCCAGCCCATTTCTGTAGAGCTCAGCAATACACGGACACGTACCTGCTGCTCCCAATGAGCTCCCGATTTCGCAGCATTCCCAGACTTGGCTGGGTGTTTGAGGGCTTTCTCCCTAGAACCCACAGCAGAGGGTAACCAGGAGGCTGCAAGCATAAGATGAACACTGGGGAAAGCTCCACCACTTGACGGCTCCGAGAAACCTTTCATTTTTATATTGGCGTGACAGAAAGAAAATCGCGCCTCTGCTGGTCCAGGACATGCTGGTCCCGGGAGGATGCTGAGCCAGCAGCTACCACGACGCACGGCCACATCCCGGCTCTCCTGGGAAGGAGGTGAAATGGCAGATGGCACCAGGACCTCTGATGTGCCAAAGGGATTTAATGTGGGCAGAGCTCCCAGGACTTGCAGCTGGGGCCGGTGGCCACAGGGAAGGCAACAGCCAGAAACAGCTCTTAGAAAGGCTTCAGCTACCAGTTGACAAGAAGGCCGGGGACAGCATACAGCAAGGCCACGAGGACTGGGGCAATACCCCCTTCACAGGGTCCTAGCACTTGTAACAGGCATAGTTCATGCTGCAGGAAGATGCCCCTGCCCAGAGAGCATCTCTGCTGGCAGCCCTGCATCACTCCCATACTGCTCACTGCCCAGCTGGCAACAGAGGCGAGGAGAAAGGTGGCCTGTCACCGCCTGGTGGTACCAGCCCTCCCTGCAGCAGCAGCACAAAGCTGTTACACAGCCTCCTGCCTGCAGAGGCTTCACCGGGCACAAACAGCCCCAGACTGCTGCCATTTCACTTGACAGAGGGGGAAAAAAGGGGCAGGTCCTGCCTGAAGGGCTTCAGGACCATAGGAGTGGGGATGGTGGCTCACAGCAGGAGCAGGGGGCTGCGACTTCCCCCAGGACAGACACTGCTGGGTCACCTCTGCCATCTCTGGCACCATGGCCACAGACCACCAGGCTCCGGCAGGTGAAGTGCTGACAGCCTGCAACCCCTGACCCCTGGGACCAGCGCCCCGTGTCCTGCCCCTGCAGAGATTTGCATCCCTCCAGCAGAGCTGAGCTTTCCCTCCTTTCTCCTGGCTGGATCGAGTGTGGCCAGCTCCGCAGAGCAGGCTGGTCTCCCAGAGAGGGCCACCGAACGGGGAGGCACCCCAAGCCATCAGGCAGCTTGAAGGCAAAGCAGCAACTTGCTGTGGAAATGAAGTGTTTATTACGACCACGCAGAGACACAGGGGCAGGAGGGAGGCGGCTTCGCTGTAAGAGGTGCCTCGGAGACAGGGAGCTGCGGTGTGCCGGAGGGAGGCCCTCGTTTGCTTTCCAGCTGGTCTAGTGGGAGCAAGACACCCCCTCTCCCCACCCTGTCCCCAATCATTACCAGGGCAAGGTTCTGCCTTCACAAGGGTGTCTGTCACCTCAGGACCACTCTCCCAGCCGGTCCTGGCTGTGGCCATCAACCCTATTCAGAGACACAAGCAGAGTTTCTACAAAAATATCCTTCCCTCCTAAAAAAAGACTGTAGAGAGCAGGCAGGACTCCTGCAGTACAGTGTTATTGCTCAGTGTGACAGGCGGTCAGACACAGGAACTTAAGGCAACAGGAATAAGTGCACTAGGTGGGCCACCCGACGCATGCACGGCACAGCCGGGCCCCCATCCCAGCTCATTGTCTCAGGCAGTCCTCAGTGACACCCTGCGCAGCCAGCTCCGCCAGCACATTGTCCAGGTAGTTGGGGTCAGGGTAGCCGTGGCCGCTCAGGTTTGTGTCCATCTCCGTCTTGTGGTGGATCTCGTTCCACACCACTGTGTTGCTCTCACCGGTGGTGCTGGAAGTGCCCACTGTGAAAATCAGGCGTCTCTTCCAGGCCACCCTGAGGAGCTCCAAGACCTAGAGGTGGAAGGAGAAAAACCAAACTTGGCCTTCAGCAGTTAGGAGATTTGAACCATGAACACAGCTTGCCAGAAGCTTAACAGCCTAAATCCTTGCTGTAGCAGGAGAAAACCAAAGATCCCAGCATCGGAAGGAATCTCCCTCACCTCCCAGTTACCCATGTGGTTCCCCTGATGGGAAGGACCATTCCCTGCACACGCTGGTCTTCCAGGACTTGAAAAATACTGGCACAAGTTGAGACAAACACACCCACCCAGAGGAAACAGGGATGGGAAGAGCCAGCAGCTGGACTTTCTTGAGCTCAGCAGTTTTAAGTGCAAACCCTTGTAACTGCATAGCCCAAGACAGGCCAGGAGTGTCTTCCCAAAAGATCAGATGGGATTTTGCTTAGTAAAGAGATGAAGGAGAGTAAGCCTCCACAGTCAAAGCTGTGAAGAAGCAGCAAAGATCTTCAAAGGCAGAGGGGTTACACATACATTTAAGGAACAAACAGCATGGACACCTACTAAGAATAGCTGGTTAGCATCATGAAGACAGCTCCCAAAAGCAACCATGTTGTGCCAATCCACCAACACAGGGCCAAGAGATGACCTGAGAAGGGTCATGTTATCAGGGTGTGATACCTTACCTTTCTGCCCTTCTCATTGTCTGGTAGATAACAATAGCGAGGAAAGCCTCTTGCTGTGTAAGGCATCCCAGGGTTGGGGTGCTCAGGGCCCTGCAATAGATAAGACATATTTGGCACGGACACATCCATCTTCATAGGAGTTGGACAATCCCTCAGCAGCAGGATTTGACGCAGGTCCATCTCAAAGCAGCTCTTCCATGTAAAAGGAGCAAGGTATTGCTGATGAGTATGAGGTATTCGACTTGTTCTTATGGGACATGCAAGTATTACGGGTCCTCCAAGAGCGGTCTTGTGCTGGGATACAAAGCCAGCTCTTCAGACTACTTAAATTCTGGTGGGAGACAGCCCAAAACCACAGCTTTTCCCATGTGGTCTGATGACACCTTAAAAAGACCACCTAGCTCAAACCTTTGCAAGCTCACTGCAACCACCGAACCATCAGATGTGGGTTGCAAAACCAGACATTGGGATCTCTCCCACCTTGTGAGCATGGGCTGAGTCTCCTCTCTGCTTCACACAGACTTTAGTCTTTACTGTAGGTGAAAGGCTGTGGTAGACCCTAGGGCCACTCTCAAAGAGGGAAAAGATCTTTCATGGAGGAGACTCAAGTCACCCATACATTGAAGAACAGCCAGTGCAGCTGCTGGCTCCAGGCACCTTAGGCTGCTCAGTGGTGGGCTGCCAGCAGGTACTGTACTAGATCCCCATACTTCTCTGGGAGGCTCTTACAGCTTGTGCTATCCAGCAGCAGCCGTTCCTGCAAGTGTGCTGTTCACTCACCTGGATGCCTCTGCTGATGTGATACACAATCTGGATTGTCCCGCAGTCCCTGTGGCCAGGGAGGGACTGGGGAAAAGTGGAGACCTCCATCTTCCCTTTGGGCTGAGTACCAGTTTTCTCTCCGTAGATGGTTTTACAAGAGGGGCACTGCAAACTCCCATCCTGCAGGGAGAGAGAAGCAGGCATCAGAGCTCCACAGCTGAGTCACCCAGGCACAGGGGACCTGGTGGGGATGGGCCAGCTTGGTACCTTGTTCCCGTTGGAGTACATGGCCAGCATGCAGAGCATGTGGAAGGCATGCTGGCAGTTTGTCAGACGACCGACTGTCTCCGGCTTGATTGTGCTGCACTCGCATGTGTCGCTATAACCTGAGGGCGAGGACAGCTTCTCCATGCAGATGATACAGTCCTAGAGTCCAAGACAGCAAGGAGAAAACCACCACGTAGTATGAGCACAGGCTGATCGTAATGACTGACCCACCAAGGAAGCGATCAAGGAGATACTTCAGGAAGATTTGCCTTCAACTTTAACCCTTCCCTTTGAGGTTTAAGGGCACAGGTTTCCTTATCTGGCTGGTATCACCCCACTCCACCACCTCCTGGACAGCACAGGAAGAGAGCTGCCATCAGTCAGAGTGGGAGCTGAGTGCCCTGCTCCTCTACAGAGCAGCTCCAGTGCAGGGTCTTAATCTCTGTAGTTTCGACCTCTATGAGCACTGAGAGGAGACCAAAGTCAAACTCCCTCCTCCACCCCAGGCCCTGCAGCCACCTCCAAGGGAAATGGGGAGGCATTGCCAGGATTCGCTACTCAACCCACACCGTGCTTTCTCTGTCACAGTCCTCTGACGAGGACGAGTCACCAGTTACCACATGTGGGCTTCAGGCAGCGCTGAGGCCTCTCCACCTTGCGTCAACAGTGCCATTGCAAGCAGCAGTATCTACCACATGGGATGCCCAAGGAAGGATGGTCCTCAGGCATCGCCATGGTTTTCACAGCACCCCAGTGAACAGGCCACTGGGCAAGCCAGAGTCACTTCACTGCCCTCTTACCTCATCAGCAGGAGAGCCCTTCACCTCTTCCAGGTACTTCTTCACCACTGCTTCTGGCTCAGTTGGTGTCGCTGCACAAGGAGAGAGATGAGAAAAAGAGAGAAGAAATCAGATATGCTGATGGGCACGTGCAGGGTGAGCTACAGAGAAGGGAGACAAGCAATTCACTGGCCAGGATGCCAAGGAGAAAGGTTAGGGTTAGGGGGGAGAAGAGGCTGCTCCAACTGACCCCTACAAGCCCCACAAAGGCTTTGCTATCAGAAATGGCTACCACTAGGACTGTGAGTGCCGCAGACAGGAGAACCCACTGGCAGATGTTGGTGCCCTGTGCCGTACACCCAGGGGTCCGCCTGTAGCTGCTGTGCTCCAGTCCTCCCCACGTACCCCAAACAATGCCAGCCAGCTCCCAGCTGGACTTTCTTCGTGCACACCAGAGGCCAGCTAGAATCAAACTCAATGCAAGGACACTGTGGTCTCACTGGGATAGAGGATTACATCATCTGTGGTGTCAAAGGAGAAAAGGCATTCCCACGTGGCCCCAGCTGACATGGGACCTTCTCACACCCGGCAGCTGGCATCTGATAAGGAAAGACCCAGCAACACACTATGCTTCAGGCCCTGTTTCAAGTATGGCAGAACGAGCCTCACATCCTTAGCGCGAAATAGCAGCCTTTCTCTCAAACTTCCACATACTCAAATCCAGCAAGACACAGCGCAAGTCACAGGGTGTATAAAACAAACCAGCTTTGTAACAGGTACCCTATTTGCAGCACACAACACTGATATCCTCCTGTTTTCCTAAATATGGTTCCTGCTCCCCATCCACCCAGGCACAGGCACCCGAGCAGCCCACCAGCATCAGCAGGCTGGTCCCCTCGGAGGTGTTACAGGATTAAGCAACAAACATCACACAACACCCAGAACAAGTTACCACCGAGAGCATTAGCAGCCACCTCAACTCCCAGCCCACCCTTTTGGAGCTGCCCAGCAAGGCTTGGCTTAAGCCAGCAAGCATCGCATGCCTTTGGACGGCGCTGAGCCCCGGCCGAGTGGAGATGAGCTTCTTACCGGTCATCAGGCCCGTCACAGAGGCTGCCAGGCTCTTCCACCAGCCTAGGAAAGGAAAAATTTGCACAAGTGACCTTATGACTCCACCTGGCACGAGGCGAAAGAGAGACCTGTCACTTGGCTTGGCGGGAACCTCGCCCATCCTTCCCAAATCTACTTCTGGGAGAGATCAGGGGAAAGCAGTGCTGTGACAAACAGACCGGCAAAGGCGTAGCTCTTCCTTCTCCATTCTCCTCCATCCTGGCTGGCCGAGCTGCTGGGGCGGTTTGGGGAGCAAAGGAAATGCTAGCAGCAGCTAGACAGGCCACAAGCATCCGTGCCCAACACCCCAGGGCCTCACGAGGAGTTGCAGTCCAACACTGTCCCAAAGAGCTTTGCTCTCAAGCTCATTTCTAAGCCCCTGTAGGACATCAACTGTGCTTTAGCATAGAGAGTAATGCTACTCCAAACTGCCATGCTCCCAGATGGACGCAGAGCATCGCCACGTGCAGCTGCTGGGCATCAGAGCTGTGGGTGTACTTGCACAACACGCATCTTCAGCTCTCCCCATCCACTTTGGGGCTTTCAAGGAAGTTGGAGTGTTCACAAGTGTTGCTTCTGTGGTTGAAAAAGCTGTGCATGAAGAGACAGTCACACCAGAAACAGCACCGAGCTGTTCTGCCACCCCAAAAAGCAGTCTCTGTCATCAGCAGGAAGGGGTGGGTGCTATTTTCTGGATAACTACTTTTCATGGTAGAGGCAAACGCGGTGAAGCAGAAGGGAATGACTGCTTACATGCCACAGGTGTCATTAAACCGGCAAAGACCTGGATGGTGCGGATCCTGTATCACGTAGAAGCCCCTCGTTCCTGTGAACACCAGCTCTGCAAGCAGCTAGTGCTATGGGGCACCTCGACAGAGAGCACAAGGTCGCCCCGCAGCACAGGCAGCTGGGTGAGATGCAACCAGGGAAGAGACACCTTTTCACTGCAGACAAGCTAGCTCGGGGCAACAGAAGAGAGTGAAGCAGAGGGCTAACGTGGGTGGAAAATTGTTCAGCTAAGGAAGACTGATGAACTGGGACTTGGACTCTCCTAAATGAAGACATAATTATTAACATGAGTTATTTTCAGAAGGGGATTCCTGGCCATCCTGAAACGCGTGATTTCTGGCAGCAGTAGCAGGCAGAAGGGATGACTGAGCACACAGAGCAAGAAAAGGAGCCCATGAGGTGAAGGGATGCTCCCTCCGAGTGCCAGTGCCGGGCAGGAGGAGAGATACCTGACATCTCAGGCAGAGCAGGGCTGCGAGGACCACCCTCTGGAGACCCTTAGTCAGGAAGATGGTAACAGGATAAAATAAGAATTAAGCTAAAGAGCAACACGGAAGCAGGTGTTTTCCACTTCAGGGGCATGCCAAAACCCCCTGGAAAAGCATTTCCAAGAACTGCCACAAGAACAGCAGGAGACAAACAGGAGCCTGGGCAAGCCCCAGCCTTCTAGCTCTCAGGCTGAGAGCTCAGCAGTGCCAGGAGCTGCTTCAAGGCCTCATCACCAGACCCCACAGGGAATGCAGCTCCTTGCCTTGCCTCTTCCAAAGGTGAGAAACGGATCCAAGAATCCTCTCTGCTGGCACCTTGCTCGCACGCAGTGGATCAAGAGCTGCCAGCCAGGAACGAGTCGCAAGGGGATGCGATCGGTCTGAACTGTCTCAGCTCATCGTCAGAGCTCAGCTTGGTGCTTACTGTGCTTGAAGCCCTCCCAGCTGTGTGCTCTGTGATGTCCCCGCTCCAGGCTGGCAAACACAGGGTGGCACTTTCCACACGTGGCAGTTGGAACCAGGCTCTGGTCTGCAACCACAAGAGACCTTCATGGTCATATGGGAGACGGAAGCTTCAGCTTCTGCTGTGCAGGTTTTGGAGAGGACCATGTGAGCAGGGCTACCTGCTACCCACCGCTTCCACGAGTACCCGATCGTGATGACCACCATGTTTCCATTCCTGAGGATCCCATGCTGCCTGCCAGACTGACCACCAAGTCCTTCTCCATCTAGATTGTGTTTTCCATGTGGCTCTTTTTGAAGTGACCTTCTTGTCTCCTCTGGCTATGGGCTGGAGAAAGCAGTGCCAAAAAGATACGCAGACAAGGTAGTGAAGACAGTGAGGGAAGCGAGCGGAGAGGATGTGTTACACCAGCAGCAATGCCTGCCCAGTACTTAGCAGAACGCCCCAGCTCACCTGCTCCCACCGGCACAGCAGATCTGAGCCACTTCAGAGCAATTCACCTTGTTCAGGATGGCGGAGGATGCTCCTTCCCTGCAGCCCCTGCTGTGCATTTCTCTTGCTGTTGACTTTCCTCAGCTCAAAGAAATGAAGAGATGACTTGCCCAAGAACTGGCCAGGCTCATTCAGATCAAATCAATGAAAGGAAACAAAAATCCCAGTGCAGAGCCAGGTAAGAGTGAGGACAAAAAAGCTCTCTGCAGATTCTGTGAGGTACAGCAGGGATTTCAGGCAAAGCAAATGGCATTACACCACCTCACTAACTGGCATTAGGATGGAGCTGGGGGCAATCAGACAGGCGGAAGAGGGTGATGCAGCCCTCAGCCATCCTTAGGAAACCCATGGCTGATGGGTTTCCATTGTGGCATCTCTGATCCGTTCCTGTTACTTTGCTGTGATAATGCTCTAATGCATTTAGATCCACCAAGGTTGTCTGGAGAGAGAAAGGGCTGGGGAGCCCAGATGCTTTAGGAAATCTGTCCCCAGCTGCAAGTGCTTGAATGTCCAATCCCAAGGAAGCCTTTCAATGCTGAGAATTCGGTTTCAGGAAGGGTAGCGAAGCCCACACAGCCTTCCATGCCTCTGAAGAGAGGTTCTTCCTTGGGCAGAGCAGCACATCTGGCAGGCCCCATCCCAGCAGCTCAGGGTGGGAGCTAGAAGGCAGCTGGGAGGCACAGCACCCGCCACGGCACAAGCCACATATGTTTCAGCATATGAATCACTTCCTTACTGGACCATTTGCTCCATGAAAGTGTTTGCCTCCAAATCTTTGTTCTAGCCATCCCTTGGGATCATCAAAGCCTGTTCAGTCCCCATAGTTTTCAGGATTCAATAGCGGATTGAAAATGCAATAGCAGAACCAACCGATGCTGTTTATCACCAGCTGGTGCAATGCTGTGCTATTGATTTATCTGGGATGTGAAGGAATGTTTACCATTCTTTCATTTACAAAGAGAGGAATAACAATTTTTTTTTAATGCTTCCCCTTCCTCCCTGTAGATAATAAGTTGCTTGCTGAAGCAAGGGCTTTCCATGGGCAACATTTAACAGATGTGTTTTGAATCCTTCCTCAGCAACCAAATGCTTGCAGCAGTAACATACCTCCTTCTGTATCCCAAAATGAGCCATATGGTTAGCANTTTTTTTTTTTTTTTTTTTTTTGATACTCTACGCAGGCCAGACACAGGTTCTTTCTAGTTATTGCCATGGACAGTCGCCCAACTCTGATCACCTCTGCCCTCTGTTCCCTGGACTTACAAGGGCTGGACCTACTGGCCTCACCCCCAAGAGGCTTGTCCACAGATCAGGAAGATGAGAGGAGATTTGGTGTTAAAAACAGCTTTCTCCACAGTTAGCATTTCAGCAGGCTAACTAAGCAACCAGGCAGCTCTGATCCTGACACAGAGCATCCCTGTTATTGCGGCCTGTCTCCTTTAGCAGATGGTCCCCCATGGGAACAGTGAGCTCCCCTGACTCTGATGGGCTCCCCGCTCCCACCCATCCCATGAGCACTGGCACAGTCCGCAGTCCCAGCTGCGGATGGACAGGACATATGGGGAGCAATATGTCAGCTGGGATTACTCCCCTTGCCTAGCCAGATCCCACCCTGTTTGGCAGGGAAGGAGGAGCATGCTCTTCTCTTCTCCCTCCGTGACCACAGCACTCTGTGCACGACTGCCCACCCTAGAGAGGATGTGCAAGGAAACCTCCAAGCCAGGGGAAAAGTGGATGGTGATCCCATCAGCTGAAAGGGTAACAAGTGGCACAACAGACTCAAAACAACACCTTCTCCCTTCAGTCCCCCTCTGTGGCAGCCTGCTCCACTCCAAGCAGCACTTAGAGAGCCGGACAAGCTGCTCGCCTTCCTCCCGGACAGCCGGCGGGGTCTCAGCCCAGCCCAAGCGTGCAGTCAGGGGTGCTGGCACGAGGCAGCGGCTGCAGCAGCCCGAGGAAGCGCAGTGCCGTGCCAGCCGGCGGGAAGGCAGCGCTGATCCATCAGGACGGCAGACGCTGCCAGGCCATGTGCCAGCACCGATAGTGCAGTGCCTGTCCGGAGACTACGGCTTCCCTGAGACCTGCAGCACCCACAGCACAGCACTTGTCTGCGCCGAAGACATCACTGCCAGAACGGCAGCAACGTTAACAAGTCCTGACTAATTAGCACCATTGTTAAACATAACTCAGCTATTCGCCAAGCTGGCTGCAATTCCATCAGCATTTGGGGCCAGGGTTTGCAGCTGCACCCACCACCACCTATTTTGGCACCAGCTGGTTGTAGTCAGCACACTGATGGCCTCCGCCTGGATGCACAGCTCTTGCTAGAGCTCTTCACAATGGAAAAACCTGGAGGGGTGCGGGAGGGGAAAGGGCATGTGATGCAGAAATTCAGGGCACAAAACAGGCCCATCTCTGCCTGTTGGGAGCTTCAGGGCCTGTAAAGGGAAAAAGAACAGTCTGGCCGAAAGTCAGGCTCACTACTTTCACTGTAGAGCAGCGCTCTTAAGCCCAGAGGGGTGTAGTACAAACAACTTGTTCCTAGGAGGGACTGAGCATCCTCTTCATCCCAGGAGTCGTGCACTCCGCAGGACCAGCCTCCCTGCCCCCAGCAAAGGGGACCCCACTTTCTAAAGTGAGAGGGGGGATTTTAGCAAACTAAAACAGAGAAAGGCACCCCCTTCTTATGGGTCAGCATGGGAAAGGGTAGAGCTGGCAAAGCGCGTCCTCTGCAGCACGGCCTGAGGAGGACGAGGATGGCTGGGACAAATCCTGCCGTGCCAGATGGGAGAAGGAGCTGCCTGGTGCCCCTTCCCCAGACACTGTCCCATCCCTCCTGCTGGTGTCCCCTCTCTGCTCCCTGGGCCAGAGATGTCCTGGCCCCAGCAGGTGGCATTGGTGAGCTGGCAGGGAGGTGGCAGCCAGGCAGGTCCCCAAGCCTGGCTCTCCGGGCTGGCACTGGGCACAGCCTTGGGGCTCAGCCAGCTGCCCGGACACCCCCAGGGGCCGAGGCTGGTGCTGGCCCTGCCCCAGCACACCCAGCCTTTGGCCGAGGTGCGGCTCAGCAGCCCCGGCAGGCAACACATGTGTGCTCCCGGGTGCTGCAGCAAATGCTGATGAACTAGCATCTCGCTGAGGAAGAGGCCTTGCTGGTGGGGTGTGTAACACGCGGCACGGCTACAGCCGCCCCTCTGCTCCCCCAGCGGATACCTAATGTGGTTTGTGCTGCTCTCGCCCCCCAGCCCATGTCCCATCCTCCCCACCTGCTCCATTTCATGTTCTGCATTGCTGCTCTCCCCACCCTGCTCAGAAGTTGCAAGACATAGCCTCCTATTAAGATCACACTCTTGCAAGCATCCCAGTTGCTTGCACCCACATCTCCTCCCCACCGAGGAGGGACTGGATACTGCGAGCATGCTGCTACTGACAGACCCCACCGAGAACAAGCCAGCAGCCAGCTGCACTGCAGAGGAGCAGGGCTGTGTGTTTGTGGCCATACCTTGACCTAAATACAGCTAGTTTCATGTCATTAACCAGCAGCAAGTGACCAACACCAATGGCAGGCCTGGCCCTCAGCTTTTTGGGCTCCTCCAGTGACAGGGGCAAGGCGATGCCTCTGTGGGAGGGCCTGGCCTCTCCACAGGTTCACTTTGGCACAGTTTCCAGGGCATCCTCACCACCCAGCCCTCATCCCTGGCTGCGGAGGGCTGCATGGATGCTGCCTGCGCCGAGAGCGGAGTGCCAGGAGCCGGCATTACCCCGCTGCCTTGCCAGCTGGCTCCGCGGAGCGAGATCCTCATCCAGCCCCTCTGCTACCCACCTCCGCTCAGCTCTTCTCCTTCACCTCCCATTTTCCTTTGCTCCTCCTGTTCACTCCACTTCCTCCTTTGCTGCTTCTCCTGCCGCCCCCTGCTTTCTCCTCCCCCTCTATCACACATCCTACTCCACATTTGCTCTCTTCCTCCTTCTCGTCATTTGCATCTCCTCCTCCCAGCTCCCTCCATAACGCATTTCCACGAAATACCTCTCTCTGCATTTAATTTCTATTTTCCTTCTACCAACCTTCTGCCTCTTTCCGACGGGTTTGGACCTCACTTCCCCATGAAGCCTCCTCACTGCATGCACGGACTCCAAAGGAGAGAGACACTGCCACCAGCAAACTCCCCAGACAGCCAGATGCCTCTTCCCCTCCACCTCAGGGCTCTTCCCTCTTTCTTAAACGCAAGCAGCTCCATGTTGAGCACCCTCCCACCTCTAGTCCCCTCTTCGCTTATCTGAAGGGGGAAGCACCTTAGGTTTGGTGGTGGTTGACCACCCCAGGACACCTGTGCTAGGGTGGGCAAACAACCTGTACAGCTACACTGGGCTGGATTCACACCTACCCCCGGAGAGTCCCAGGGCTGCTACACGTGGATGGGACCCAGGCTCTAAACTGGGAGCCCACCGACTCTGCAAGGGCAAGGGTGTGGGCTGCCAGTGAGATATGAAGAGGAGAAATGAAGACCCTGCCCTGGAGGTGGCTCAGCTTGGCAGGAGAGCTGGGGTAACCCGGCCCTTCCTGCCAGAGCACATCCACCAGAGAGGACTCCACTCCCTTCCACCCCAGACAGAGGTGGAGAAAACAAATCCTCTGCAATTCGACCTTGAAAGCCCTGTCTGACTCAGGGGCCTGCTTGTCTGGAAGATCCTTCTCATCCCATGACTCAACCGTGACAAACATGGCTCACAAGCAAACCTTCTCTTGAGAGCATGTATGGATTAAATGCTCTCCTTGATGGTCCCTCAGCTCCCAGACTTGTCCCACCAATGAGTCTGAGAAGGTCCTGGTACATGGACACCCAGGGCTCCCCAAGAGGGTGTAGCAGGACCATGGGGGAGGCTGCAGGAGTCTCTGACATGCACAGAGAACAACTGGGTTGCTCCAGCTCTAATGACTGATGGAAATGAGCAGAGCTACCGCAGGACAGGGTCTACTTTATCACCTTATTTTACAGCCTGTCAGAGACTGTGCAGGCCAGAGGAGACGTGCCCTGCTTCTCCCCTTGATGGGACGAACATCACCAGTCAAATCAGAAGAGCCAAGAGGGTGGGGGGAGAGACAAGAGGAAAGGAGGGAGGCAGAACAAGTGCAGAGAGATAAAGAGAAGATGGAAGCAAATATCAGAGTTTGAGCAGGAACTACCTTTCTTGGACACTTTCCTCCCCTCCTTAACTGAGCTGTGTTTTTTAGTGGCTTTATGGGTGCTGGCAGCTTGCGGCACACAGGTGAGGTGCACGGGGAGTCCAGCGGCTGACATCAGAATAGCCGTCATGCCTACAGCGGGTACGAGATCAACATGCAGGAAGGAAACAACGGGGAAACACATTCATTAAAAAAAAACTTTAACCTTTCAAAGAAAATTTTAAAAGATAAAATAAAGCAAAACCCAAGCCCTTGATTCAGAGGACATAAAACATCCGAGAGGCAATGAGGTTGGAGTCAGCACAAGGAGAGGATCCAGAGGCTTTTAGAGGGAGGAGCCCAGGCAGCAAATTAAAGCAGGGAAATATGGGCACAAGTCTCACCCGTCACCCTCTGAGCTGGTGTGTGAACAAGACCTTCCTCTTTGCCTTGGCTTTAGGGCTCCTCAGGCATTGAGTCCCCTGTGGTGCAAAGTCCTCCCACTCACCGGAGCCCTGGAAGCAGCCCTGACCCTGGGGGCCTGAAGGATGAGGGGCATCACCTGTAACCCCTAAAGGCCCTGCTCAGCTACTCCCCACTGAAGCTACATGTTTCAAAGGCGTCGCACCAAACTAATCCCCAGAGTGCAGCGTAACTGCCTTCAAACACTGCAGCAGTGCCGGGCTGACCGTGGGCTGGAGCTGCCCCACTCAATCCCCTGCCAGACGAGCCCCACAGAGGCAGCCCCCCTGCTCACCCCACACCACCTCCTCCTTGGCACTCCAGTTTTTCCTAGCACACCCAGCTGCAATGCAATTCTCACCCTCCCCCATCCCAGCCAGCTGTATTCATGGGATACAGTTTGTTAAAGCTAATGAATCATTAAAAAGGACAGCCATTCCCTGAAGGTAAAACTGGCACACAGAGAGCTACCGGACTGATCGTACTGATCTAATATGATGTTTGCCCACGAAATACAGGCCAGTTACAAGTCATAACATTTCTAAGGTAGCATATTGCTGTTAAACTTACATTCAAGAAAACACCTGCCTTTGCTTTCCCAAGAAACGACTTCCCCACCTGCAACAGCCATCACCAGCACTAAAAAAAAAAAAACGCTCATGGTTGCAAACTGACAGCAGACAACCTAAAAGCCAGCCTTTCCCCAAAAGTTACCTCTGACAGTAGACCATGCAAAACCACATCCTAACCCTATGGAAATTCTTGCCAGCACCCTGCATAGTAATTCATGGCCAAAGCTGAGATTCCTAAGCATTTTCTTTTTTCAAGCCTCTATTCAGCCGGGTTGGGAAAGGAAGATATAAGAGCACATTTGTTCAGGACAAATATGAGGTACCTTGCCCAGACATGACTGAAAATCGAGTTATGACAAGAAGCATCAGCCAGCTTTGTGTATAAGTCGTAAGACTATTTTCTGCCTCAGACATGCAACCAGTCAAGAACCCATGCCTTGTGACCAGAAATCCCCTGCGCAAAGCCTGTGTCAATGCCCTACAAGCAGAACTACTCCTATGCAGGGCCAACTGCGTTTTGCACCTACTTCATGTAAGGTTCAAGCACAATAAATATTCCAGAACCTGTTCAAGTCCTTTCTTGATACACAAAGTTGAGAAAGTTTTAGTAAAACCATCCATCTAAGGACCAAAAGACAGCCAGAAAGGGTTTCACAAGACAGGGAGAGGGGCACAGACGGATGAAGTAATTTCCCCAGAGTTACCCAAGAACCTTTGGCAGAGCTGGTCTGACCAGAAGACCAGGCTGCCCAACGCATGGTGAAACCATGCGCTTCCAAATGGGAATAGGTAACATCAAACCAGGCAGCCGTGGATCACCCTCATTAGGTACCATCATCATTGATCTAGATCTGAGGTGTAGCCCCCCATTTCCCAGGAGCTGCAGGGCCAGAGGAGGATCTTCAAAGCATACAAACACTGAGTTAGTACCCCCCACCCTACTGACAGCACCGGGCTGTTCCCAGCAGGTACAGCTGAGGAGAGCCCCCGATGTCAGTACGAGCCAGCAGGCCTCTAACTGAACATCGGATCCAGAAATTTCACAATCAAATAACTTCCTTTAAGTCTTGAACTAAAGACTGCAAGACTAGTGCGTGCTCTCAACCCTGGACTCAGCCAGCAGTCCTTCACTACTCCTTAAGCAGCAGCTTGAAGCGTTCCCATAACAAAAGCTACTTGTTTTTCGAGCGAGCAAGTACAACTGAACACCTGAAGCCCAGCAACAGCACCAAAGCTGCCGCCTGCACGTGCACCAGGCAGGTACTTTCTCCTTTCAGCATGTTAAAGGGCAGTCGGAGGTATTCCCAGAAGAGCAGTACCAACTCACGCCAATTAGAGAGCCTGGAGGAACAATGTCCCTGAGAAACAGGCAAGATGCTGGACCTCCCCACGGCTGGCAGAGATCATCTCAGACAGCCTGACCCCACCGAGGCTGCAAATGCAATTCCCCAGAACTGATGCAGAAAAGGAAATGGTAAATTTGTCTCCAAAAAACCTGCTTCTAAGTGGTGCGATCACACTGATTGCAGAGACTGACATTTGAAAAGCAAGTCCAAAGACTAACAGGGATTATCACCACCTACACGCAGCTGACTGATAGGCAAATGCAAAATTAATGCTTTCTTCTTAAGAGATCAATATTGTCTTGCTAACACTAACATGCAGAGCCCATTTAAAAAAAAAAAGAACACGACAGAAGCAGAACAACTGACTTCAGACTCTTAATGTCAGAGAACAAAATGTTGCCTTCAAAAATCAGACCTAGTGAAGAGCACGACCCACGGAACCTCAGCTGAGTTCAGTTACCCTCTAACACAGCCCCTCTCATACCTGGAATAACATGTCCAAAACTGCCTTGCCAGCATCAGGAATCATCGCAAAGAAAATAAATATTTATTCCAGGAACTTTCTCTCTTTTGTTTTATCAGCTGCAAATGCATCTACAGCTCCACGCAGACATACAGCAACAGGGCAAATGTGGGACCAGGAGAATTACCCCCACCCAAATGTTCTCCCATGGACAATCTTAAACCGGCCAAGAAAAGGTAATTTTCCACTTTTACCTTCTGCTGCCTTTGGAGAGACACACAGTGAATCATCTTCTGCAGACTGAAATCAAGAGAGCATCCAAAAAGGAGCTGTTCTGGTGTTACATTGCTCTTCTGGCTCATCTCAAAATCCAGCAGTAATGCCTCCTTTAAAGCTCTAATACAATACTGGAAATCTCAGCATCTAACAATCCTCCCACAAGTTTGGTGACAAGAGTCCCCAATAAGGGATCTCCTGTGATCCAAGCCTTATGTGGGAGTGTGTGTTCATACAAAGTGCCAAAACAATACACAGACACACACCACATCTGCAGATCGATTCTCCAGTTTTGACTTGTGGACACAACAATTTCAATTCAAACTCATTGTAGGCATTTGTGGAGTTATGTCAGGAGCAAATCTGGCCCTGGACCTGGATAAATTCTCACCTGAAGACGCAAGGGCCAAGCTGCAACAGAATAAGCTTGCCCAGACCAAGACTGCTTTGGATGCCCACGCATTCCTGCAAGGGTTCCTGCTGCTCCCTAGCTACCCCAGGAGCTTGAAAAATATTAATGAATATGTTCACACTTTCCATTGGCCACTGGGTTTCTTCCCTGCAAGGACTGCAGGAGGGAAGAGACAGAAAGCCTTGCAAAGCATCCTTTGGCATCTGATCCGATCCTACGAATGTCTGCAATAAGGACGCTCAGAGAACTGCCTCTTTCCTCTTGCTCAAAGCATCTATTTGGCCAGAAGTACGTTACTGACTCCTTGGGGTAAAACTGTTTTAACTGGAGCTATGACAACATCCACTGGCTTTTCTCAGCCTGCTGTGTAAATAAGGCACTTTTGTAATATCCTGTGGAGAAGCTGAGCCTGGGAAAAACACCCTTACATAATGTAATGAGCATTGACCACACGCTTGCTCACATACTCAGCCTAACGTGCCCCTCCGGTCACTGGCTCTAGCTGCTGATCTGTATTTGCATAGACTTCAAACTGGCATGCCTTTGCTTCCAGTCCTGGATTTAAGCAGGTAGAGGGGAAAGGGCAGAGCTTGTCTTCAAATAACGTGAGATCTCAGAGAAGCACTGCTAATTTATATGATTATATCCACCAGCAAAATTACTATGGTTGGTATGTTCCCAAATGCCCCAGCTCTAGGAATCCTGCAAATGAGAAACACTCGTTATCATTTAACAAAAAGCTACTTCCCAGTCTTCATCTTAAAAATAGTATTAGAAGGGCCTTTATATGACCGCCTAGTCCACCCCCCAGCCCCAAGGCACACAGCTAAACTACATTCTTCCCAAGAGATGTTAGTCCAGCTGATCCTTAAACACCAACACTGTGGTTCAACAGTTTGCTCAGACCTCTGTTCTGGCATTTCACCATACTAACCAAATACTGAGGGGGAAAAAAAAGGCTTAAAAGCCAAGTTTCCACACGCACCTTGAAGTATTGAAATAGCAGAACGCAAGGAAAAAGAAATTTCTTTTTTTGTACAAAACATGATTTTAAAGTCAGCTTCGTGATTTCTGGGATCCTGAGTGGTGCTTTTGGAAGACATGGGGTTGACAGTGTTACAAACCCGTCACTCAAGTCTCCCCCATCACACAAACAAAACCTAGCTTCTCATTCAGACCCGCAGGATCCCCCATCTCCTGTTTATCCACCAGAAATTCCCTCTGCATCCAAGAGATACACCTGCAGCATTTCTTGAGATCACCCACAAGATTGAGGGGTTTTATTTCTCCTGCATCAAACCAGAGCCAAAGTTGCTGAGAGGCACCTCGGGGTGGAGGCCAAGGGTTGCGAGACTTCTGGACACGCTTCCCAGAATAAAACCTTCTTCAGTTCCTATTTGAAACTGCCTTCTCCCCCACATCATCAGGGAGCCCTTGGGTCCCCAGCCTCTCCACCACTGATGCTGAAGGAAGCAGTCGCACAGCGGGGACCGGAGGAACAAAAGGGGCCCAGCCTGTGTGTTAGAGAATAACCTGAATAATAAGTAACTCAAACACCATCTGCAGGATTTTAAATATGAACAAAATACCACTTCCCAGAAGAGGTCCTAGAAACAGAGAGTGGAGCGTAGAGAGGAAGAAGGTGTCCCTAAAGACCCAGCCAATTAACCTTTTGATAAAATTTGGCCTTTTTACCAGAACTCCGCTGCTTGCTTTTTACCAGAAATGTTCCCAGAGATTTATTTTCCTTTCACTTGCTAATTAACTTGTCCAGATCTTTCCTCTGCTTCTATGTGATTTTAAGGACAGACTCAAATTCAGATTTTTCTCCTCCCTGGCACCTCTGAGGTCTGTCACATATGGCAGAAGGCAGCACAGCGCCGATCAAAGCTGTGCCCTACAAAGACCTGGATCTGAAGGAGATGCTGGCCCCAGTGAGTTGCTTCTGCGCTGACTACGCTCAGCCCAGCCCATGCAGCTCTGCATCCCCCTGCAACTCAGTGTGCCTCTTGCTAGCTGCCTCCTGGAGAGCTAAAGATTATTAAAATGAATAATTATTCCCTCTTTTTGCAGCCTCCAACAACAGAGATATCAATTACAAACTTAACCTTTTCATTTTATTTTATTAAATGGTGGTAAACGGCTTATTCTACTGAGCTCTCCTGCAGCCTTTTATATCTAAACGTTGCACTACAAGGCATAAATGGACCATGCGTATTCACCTCTTCCAAATTAACAGTAGATGACCTCCACATATAGAATGAGATCACCATTAACAACATTAACACAGCCTGGATTCACCAGGGCTCTTCAGTTCTTTGCTGTATTTACCTTTATGTGATTAAGTACCTAATTACACAGTCAGTGCTAATAGCCAGGGAATGAAATTCAGAGCTTTTATAAGCAAGGGGAGTTCTGCTCAGGTCATCCACCTAGATGAGGTCTGAGCTTGGCTTTACACCTTATTTCCACAAAGACTGATTTGCTAATGGGGAGACAGATGGGCTGCTTGCTGTCAGAGGACACCCAGTATTACTCTTTACGCAGTGCCTGTTTGGCTATAGAGATATGCAAGGCAGAGTTTTCATGACAATACTAACATTAGATGACTGGAAACATCAGTCCTGGGAATCATTTTTAGGCAGGGCCTAACACCCAGGCAGGCCTGACACTTGAGAAGAAACCAAATGCCATCACCTTTCTTGGAATAAGGTGGTAACCATTTTCTCTAAGTGTGAGAACGTAACTCACTCTACGTGCTCAGGAGCAAAGTTCGTTGTCCGAGGAGGTAATAACCTCAACAGACCATGCATAGACAAGAGCCAGAGGAAGGAGAGGGTTAACAGATATTCTGTCATGCCTGAAACAGGTACAGAAACGCCCCCCAAAACACCATACACCAGGTCTTTTCGACTCCTCTACCCCCGGGTTACCACATTACGATATGATTTCGAGTGCAGTCAGTGCCGGTACAGAGAAGACATCTGCTCTCGGCAGAACACCCATCTCCCCAGGCGCCACCACACCAGGGTCCCGCGGTTTGGTGCTGGCTGAGTCAAAACAGAGCAAATGTGCCGACGGTTTTTGGCATGGAAACGCTTCCTCTGAAAGCTGCAAGCGCGAGTTGTCATTTTCAAGGCAACGCCATTTCATGTTTAACAGGCAAATCTACTCTGAAAAGGAGCATTAAAAACTGGCACTTCCATCCCTCCCAGACATGCTCCTCGCGTACACTTAGTATCATATTCACAGGTTTGGATGATAACAAGCAAACCTGTATTCTGCTGCCACAGGAAACAACATCTGATTCTACTTCTGTCCCCTCCTTTCCCCAAGAGAAGGCATCACAATCATTGTTTAAGCTAAAGACCACCCGAGCTTTTGTAATAAAACCACATTTTAAAAAATCACATTAAAAACCACACACCGTCTCACACCATTCTTCCCCCATGACTTGAAGAAAAGTAGCAAGTAACAGCTAGCACTGAGCTTGATCCATGTGCTCCCCCCTGCTACTTGCTCATCCACACCTATGGGAGAAGATGAATACCCAACTCCCAAACAAACCCACTCATTTTTCAGAGCCTCAGGACCAGCACCAACAACAAAAACAGTTACTAAGGTTTGACCATCCCATTATCCCCCAAATTTGCCTTCTTTGCCTTTCTGAAAAGTCTTTGGGCCTAAAACCCTAAATGCCAGCGACATTTCAGACTCTTCCTAAAAACTAACAAAGGAAAGTAAGTGCCACAGAAAGGTAAACCTCTTGCTCATGTACCCCTAGGGCCAGGGCGGGTAAAGCAGAGCGGGACCCTTACCTGCTAGGGCCTGGTTCACCTTGCTGGGTTTGGGCATCTTGACTGGCAGTTTTGGGGCACTGGAGAGAGAAAAGAAAAAGGGACAAGTTCAACAGCACAGATCAATCACTAACAAAACAGAGACGATTCAGCAGTGTACTGTTCCCTCCTAAGTGCCAGGACCCTGCATACATTAACAGAGGTTAATTGCTCAGGCGAGCCCCACCTGGGACCCCCACCCACGCACCCTTTGCCCACTGGTCCAGCAGCTACATTTAAGGAGCCCACTCCTTGCCTCCCAGCTGGATGCTGGGCCTGACTCATCCCTTCCTCTTGCTGGGGCCTGTTGGTGGACCCTGTTGTCAACCCCCTGCTCTGATCCTGTGATGCATCCCCGCTCTTGGTGCTCCACCACAGAGCTTCCCATGAGCAGTCAACCTGCACTACAACAGACTGCTGCACCAGCAGGTCCGTGGCATGAGCACACAGCCAGGAACCGCCGGGATGCAGCAGACAAAGTTCATCTTAAACCTTCCAGGTGACTTGGTCTCCAGCCAGAGAAATACCGCTCACCAGAGCGTGAACCCCCATGCTGTATGAGAAATTGCAGCTGTACAGATCAAATGAAGCAAGCATTACCACCCCCCACTGCTTTCCAGATGGGAAAACTGAGGCAGAGAAAGGCCAAGAAAAGCGCTCGAGCGCTTGCAGCTTGCAAGCTGTTTTACAACAAAAGCAGCCGCCGCCCTGGGTTGCATAGAATCAAGCCTTGACTCTCCCTGCGCATCCAAGAGGTTACTGCAAGATGTGGGAATAAGGGAGGAAAGGTTGAAGGAGACTTAGAAGAGTTTGGCACCCACCTTCCTTTGGAAATCAAGAGGATTTGGACACCAAACATCCCCTTCAGATTCCTAACTTACTTGTTTTGGCAGTGCTTCCCAGAACTGGCAGCCACACCTCAAGCTAGTTTGGGATACGTGGGCAGCCAAGGTCATGCAATTAGCTCACAGCAGGAGTTAGGAAGGAAAGGGTGAGCAGCAGTGTGAAAGCTGATGAGGGGGTCACTAGAGGAGAAAGCAAGCTGGGTCTACACGAGCAGAGCAGGAACATTTGAAAATCAACATGCTGGCACAGAGAAGCCACCCACGGACTTCATCTCCAGTGGCACATGTGCCTGGGATAGAGGCAGGCTCACGTGCATCAGCTGCAGTTAATATACAGTGCATTCAGACAACCATCTCCAAGGACTCCCCAAAACACCCAAAATCACATCAAACCTGGCCAGCTTCTCAGGAATTCACAGAGCAGACTAAGGTGGCCAAGTGCCCAAATGCCATCCACTATCTAGGGAGGGAACCTAATTCTCTCCAGCTGGGATGCAAAAGCTGCCACTGTGCCCAAAATAGCATCACAGACAGAGGTCCCTCCTTTCAGCCTTGCTAAAATCTTTGTCCACATTTCCATGACAATGACCACCGCCGAAAAGATTTGCGAGTGACACATGGCTGTCTTCCACCCTCATGACAGGGATGCATCCCCACCTCCCTCTTCTCCTACCTGCCGCAGTTTGAAATAGGTTTCCACATGTGCGCTGAGCTCTCTGAAGAAACCCCCGAGCAGGACCCAGGGCTTGGTGCTGCGCTGACAGCCTGGCGAAGCGAGACCAGCTCTTCCAGACCCTTAAAAAGCTCTCCAGACCGCAGAGGTTTCCTTTCTGTCTCTTTCAAAGACTGATTTCCCCTCCGCTGCCCCCAATTTTGCAATGTCTTCAAATGATGCAACGGGTTGTTCTCGCTACAGCCCAATTCAAACCCACCGAATACAGCGGAAATCCTCCCCTCAATTTCAAAGGGCTTTGAATCAGATGCTGTGACTCCTCTTTATGACTTTTTTCTTTCCTGATTCAGCCTCTTCGTCACAGCTCTTTCTCAGGTACTTCCCTCCTCCTTCTCTATCTCATCCCTTTGTTCCATTTCTGCTCCTACGATCCTCTTCAGATGATGGCTAGTAGCGGGGCTGCTCCCTCTCCAGCTGCAGACAAGGAGGGTATTTGAGGACCAGATAATGAAAAGGAACTTGAGAGACCTGCCCCCAAAAATCCGAGAGGCATTGGACCTCCCCTCCTTCCCTCCTCCAACTGAGCAGCCAAGAAGACAACACGGTGCCTGGGCACCCCCCCTGGTCTGTGACGCTGCATGTGACTGAAACTGAAGAGCTTGTGCTTCATCGTCACACCATGAAGCGCAGCAGCCACCTTGGGTGCTTTCACTTCCCCGTGGAAGGTAAAAATACAGCAGAGCACAAAGCTGAACCTGCAGCTCTGCCAGGAAAACAGATGGGCAGCAGGGGATACTTCCAAAGGGCTGGAGCACAGGGTCATTACACCTGAGGTCGAAGAAAGCAAACCCAGAGCTGCTCTGGGAAGGGGATTGCTGGTAACAACACTTCGAGAAGACCGGCAGAGAAATTCCTCACTCTTCTTTCCTACATTGCAAGGCTCAAGTCCAGGTCACCCAGGAGCTGGAGCTTCCATAGAGAAGAGCCCTTGAGATTTGCAGAGGGAAATGGATAAGCAATTGATGCATTTTTGCAAGCAAGCAAGTTTTGGAAGCTGTGAGTGCGCTGCAGATAAATTACTATCCATCAGCCAGGAAACAGTCACTGATCAGCTGCACTCCTGGTGTAAAGGCAAAGTGTGTCAGCTTTGACTGCTGGAGGCTTTAAGCCAACTGATGTGATGATGGAGGAACCAAATACTTCTTATTTCACTCGGGCTAAACACATGCACATTCAGATAGCAGCATCTCAGCTAACAACGTCGTAGGATGTGCTGACCCATCCACTCGACACCATGTGAGTGTACCGGCAGGGCTGCTACGCACTGCGATTTCTTTTACATCTGCAGAAAGCCCAGACATAAGGCTGATGAAATCAAGGGAAATCCACACTGCTTTGAGGCACCTCTGCCACAACACTGCCTGGGAAGATTTGTAGTCACAGTGCATGGCAGGAAGTGTTGCCACGCCAAAAAAGGTGCAGAAACGCTACTCAGAGCCTACCCTGGGCCTGAAGTAGGTTTTTTTGGAGGAGGAAGAGGTAACAAGGAAGGATATTGCTATTGTCGTATAACGTGGGCTGTGCCTCAACTCCAAGAGCAGGCTTGCCAGCAGCGCTGACAGATGTATTTAGTCCATCAGCTCAGACTCAAGCTTCTCCAGTATCGCCATACCAGCGCTGGCTTCTTGGGAGAAAGCTGGAGGCAGGCTGGGGTGAGGTCCTGGAATTTTGTCCTGCCATTTGCTGCAGCTCCTGCTGTCCTGCTGCTCTGTGCACCAGAGGTGACTGAGTGCAGCAGGGGTCACCAGGTTGTGAAGAAAGGGATGCAAAATAAGACACTGTCCTCTAAGATTCAGCAAGAAGATACTGATAAGATTTGCCATCACCAGTTCCCATAAGAACATGGCAATCTGCTACAGCAGGCAGACGGGGCAGACTGGTATTTCAGTATGACAAAACCACTCGCTTCTCCAGAATTTCAAGATACTGCAACACTGGTGAGACAGCAAAGCACAAGACCGGAGAGGAAGCGTGGCATCCATGGCTGCTGCCATTTCAAACACTGGGCGGCCAGGCTTGAGCTGAACATCACCTAAGCCGCACGTACACAATATCCTAACGAAGCAGAAGTGGGGAAGCCTGTAGCAACTCCCCCTCCCCACCTGAGAGGGCCCTTTCTTCCTTCCTCTCTCCCTGCACACCAGCCAGCGAGCACATATTCCTGTATCACAGCATCTTTGTAGCCCTCTGGACAATAGCCAACACTTCTCCTAGATCAGGGCTGCATCCAGCCCTGCCTCACGTTACCACCAACTGCTACCACAACACCCAAAGGTCTAACTCCCTTCCCAGGGCTAACCGAGTGTACGATGACACTAATGACCATACAGCAGTTTCTCCCTTACCTTTCTTCTCAAGATGATGCCAAAACCCAGACCGAATCCCTCTAAAGGAGGACCTTTTGGTGCACGCAGCCACGTGGATTTGTGGTTTTGCTCCTGGCACCAAGCAGAGGAAATTCCCCTACTCCCGCTCAGGAAGAGCGCCCAGCAGCAGAACCACGCCGGCTAACAGAGAACTGCAGGACAAGTCACAATGGGCTGGGCAGGACCAGCACCGAGCAGAGCCCCCTCACCACCAGCCCAGGAGCCTATGGACAAAGACACTGAAAAATGCAGTGGAGGAGAGAAAAAAGGAAAGGCCCTGCCCAGGTTCTGGTCCCTTGGTTACACCTCCTGATCCTACAAAGCACTGGCCATGGGTCATTCCCTATGGGAGACTTGGGGGCACAGCACCAGACCCTTCCTAGGAATACAATACTATAACCTTCCTTCCCCAGTCCCCAAGGCCCCCATTCCCCACACTTTTAAAAATCCTCTCCACCTGAGCTGCCTGCCTTATTTGCAGGCACAACCTAGACTGGCACCCAAAGTCCCATAAGCTCAGAGGCGCTAGCAGAGCTACAGCAGGGATTTGCCTGGCTGGGGCACTAATTAATCTATACCCCAGAAGATTGCGTCTTGCAGCTTTACTTGCTCATATCACAAGCAAGGCACTCCTCACTGCATTTCAGGAGTGCCCTTCTCTGGAATTAGCCAGCACAGCACAGGGAGCTGGGCAGCTCTTGTCCCAGGGACAGATGCTTTCCTGCATGGGATCGGACAGATCATACCAGGAGGTGGCTGGGAGCCTGGGGAGCTGCACACAGCAAGGTGCTGACCCCTGCTTCACAGAGCCGGTTAACAGCGCTGATATAAGGACACAACTCTTGCCATGGCACGCTCCATCTGCAGATTTCAGTGCCATCTGTGAGGGAAGCTGGATTCACTAACTGTGTTCAATACACGGGAGGAAACTAATGCACCAAGAAGGAAAATAACTTGCCCACATGTATTTAATACATTAGCAGCAGAGCCAAGGATATTAACATCTATTTAAGCCTTGGCACTCCTCTCTGGCTTTTCCAGTGACTTTGACCTTCTTGGGAGCATGGGGAAGTTAAACCTGTATTTTGAAGTGCCTGAGCTCCACCCTCTTGCACACCAGCATCCGCCCTCCAGCCCCGCAGCAAGCAGGAAATACATTTAATCACCGCCACTGCCACAAAAGCTCAGGCATGCCTGTGCTACTAGCAGCCCGTACTGGGGCCTATTCCTGCCTGTGTATTAGAAATAACTGTCACAGCCACACAGGGAGTTAGGCACCTTTCCAGGACAAACTACACCTCTTTCTCAGCCCCACAGGAGAGATGTCTTCTTCAGTATTGCCATTTTTAGCTGCGTTTCCTAAAGAAACTGGGTGTACACAACTGCACCGTCTTTCAGTCTCTCCCTAATAGCTTTTGAGCCCTTCTGTCAGTTGCCGCTCAGCTCCAAGAGGCAGGAGCTGGGTCATCCCTGCAAGCTTTGTGAAGATAAGCAGTTTTGTAAAAGCAAGTAATCTGCCAGGGCTGCTTTGGAGCCAAAGGCTGTGGGGTGAACACAACACAACCTTTATTAGACATCAGAGGATCCACCGCAGCCCGCTGCTCCCTTCCCTTTGATCTCTGAGCACAGGCCAGCACAGGAATGGCACATCACAGCGAAGAGGACTGAGCAATGCTGCAGGCTGGATGCAGACAGAAACCCTTGGTGGGATAATTAGTGGAGGACAATTAGCGCTTCGTCTTCACCGCCACAAAGGCTGCACTATTCCGTGATGCAGGAGGAGATAGGGCAGCGGCTGCAAGGGAAGGGGAACTAACCACCATGCCATGCCAAGCCCAGCCGAGGGGGGAAGATGGTGAACCTAGGGGACAAAATAACCCAGGAATGCTCTGGGCTTAGGAATTAAATGAAACACATTGTTAGAGTTTGCTGCTCAGGCTTCCCCTAATTCACAAAAATTAGAGTATTTTCTGCTGGAACATGGGTTTCATGAGCCTGAGACTGTAACCCCAGCCAGGAGCAGTTACACCCACCCAGTAGCATTTCCGACTCAAATCCAACACAGGGGTGACAGGGGGAAAGCCATCTTGAGCTGTCAGCTGGTGCTGAAAAAGTCCCGTTCGCATATGGCTGTATGTCACTGGAAGACAGAGATTGCCCCTCTGTGTACGTTTTTCTGTCTGGCAGGGAGGAAGGAGAGCACCCCAGGCAAAACTAATCCCAAAGGACTGGAGATCCAGACATCGTCTGTCATCCATGAAGAGCCACCAATGCACATCTTCGTTGTGCCCTTCTCCAGGGTCCATTTGGGTGAGCCCCCCGCTGCTGCCTCCCTCTGGGGTCAGCACATGGCCACGAGCTGGATCTGCGATCCACGTATGCTCCTGCGGGGGGTACGGAAAACAGAGGTTTCCACAGATACGCCTAGTGGAAAACACCAATGTTGATGAACAGAAAGGGAGTTGTAGAGATGGACAGCTCCTAATGTCCTGCCTGCAAAACCACCTCCCCGACAAGCCCTGTAACCAGGCAAGTGCCCAGCAGCATGCCCATGTCTAGGCTAGGCTCAGGTCCTGCCAAGTGTTCACGTCACACTCGCCACAGTGAGCCTGGGCAGCACAACCGTGCTCAGGGCATGCTCACACCCCAGCGGGGACAGACAGCCGGCAGCCAGGAGAGTGGGGACCAAGGCTCACAGCTGGGGACGCAGCGTTTGCACAGAGGGTGCCTGTCACACAAGTCTGCCAGCACTCACATGCTCCCTTCCAAGTGTCCAAAGAGCTGCCGCCTTCCCCGCAGGGCACATTCTGCTGTCCCCAGCAACGATTTAACTGTACGATCCCTTCGCATCCCCCAGAAAGGCTGGCTCAGCCAGGGATTATTGCCAAGATACAAGCCACCTCACCCCTTGCACACCACAGACAGCTGAGCTGCAAAACAGGTTGCAACAGCCAGACCTCGACCAGCCACAGCATTGCTTGTCCACGGCCAACGCCGCCACCAGTACTGCAGCAGTCCCAGCTCTCCAGGAGGGCTCTGCCCTCTGCTGCTGTCCCTGGGCTGGCCGTCATGGAGGGGACCAGATGCTCCTGCCACAAAAGCCACCTTTAGCAGTGCTCACGAAGGGACTGAGCTGGAGCAGCTGAGCATGGGGGCATACGCCGGCCCCAGAGGGCTGTTGCATTAACCCAGCACAAGGTCTGCCAGCACTTGCCTGTCAGAGGGTTTAACCAGCCGCTGAGAGGTGCCCGCTGCCCCGGCAGCTCCTGGGACCCAGCTCAGCAGGCTGCGACGACAATGTCCTCCCCAGCCGCCCTGGCTGGGCATCCACAGATCTCCTTCTGGCTGTCCTCCTCCCCCTAGCCAGCATCTCGCGGGCTGTGGGCTCAGTTCACAGCAAGGATCCTGTGCCACCTCTCTCTAACATCTGTTTTCCATCCTCCCTCCTTTCAGGACACCCTGTCCCCGCAGTCAGTAGCACTCAACATACCCAGACCATGATCAGCTCCAGACAGGCTCGCAGGGCAACTGCTGCGGCGTTTGGCTCTTAATCTTTATCAGCAATTCCCACCCCGAGCGTCACTTTGCAAATCATGCTGAGGCTCTGGGGAAGGACGTGGGCTCCAGGCAGGTGGGCAGCCCCATACACCGACCAGCGGTCCCTGCGACAGGGGGAAATTTGGCAGCTTCTTCAGAAGACTGCAAAAGCTTTACTCACAGCTCCTGCAGGCAGTACCAAGCTCTGGTTCTCAGCCCTATTCAAAGGTGACTGGAACAGAGAAGTATTGCGGATGCTTAAGGCACCACAAAAAATCACCAGGTGCAAAGAAAGCACCAGAAAAAGACTGTGAGAAAGAAGAACAGGATGCGGTCATCACTCAGATGACCCCAAAGATGGGAAGTCCTGATATGACACTAAGGAAGATATCTGAAGATTCATCACCTTGCTTAAAATACAAACGAGATTCAAAATAAACCTCAAACCCTTGTGCCTCATGTAATTAGCAGAATGTGCTTTCAACACCCTTCTAGATCTCTGTATTTACTTGGGGTAGCTTGGACAGGTAAGTCAGCCCTGGCAAGTTCCCCTTTAGTTTCTCAGGTGCTCACACAGCGGTTCAGCACCTGGATTATTTACAGTGAAATGCGTATACTGCTCTGTACACTTCCAGCAGTTTACAAACAGAGGGAGCAGTCAAACAGCCCTTGCTTGGTCCTCAGTTTAATGCTGGGAGATACTTGGTGCAAGTATTATCACCAGACAGGCCACAAAGACCTCTGCTAGCAAAGGCTTGCACACAGAAAGAGTTAAGACCGTGAAAGCCGATTAGTGGCGATCTGGCTTTGTTTGGGTGTCCAGGCTTCACAGAGGCCATCCTACAAGAACGCGGAGGGAAGTGCCCCACTTCGCAAGGGTGACACTTATCTCCTCCAGTCCCAAAATCTCCGCTGGAGCCCAGTGCCACAGCCCGGCTCCAGCCTACGGGGGATAACCGACTGCCGCTTGGCTCAGCGGCCCACGTCGTGGAGAGGAGCAGAGCTGCCAGCCCATGAGACTCTGCTTTTCATTTAGCTGGCAACAGCCGAAAGGCCTGAAGAGAAGTGAAGCCCTTCGTCCCACGCTGGCAAGGTGCAAACACAGTCCTGCTTCGGCTCCAGCTGCTCACTGACGGGAGCTGAAATCCTGTGCTGTGAGATGCACACCAGTTTCAGCCCTGTCAGAGAAGAGCCACAGTGAAAATGAATCAGCAACCAGCACGGGTGACCCATCCATACAAGCTGGAGCATTTGAGGGGTGACAGCTCAAAGAACTGAGGAAAGCTAGACCTCAGCTAGCACTGCAAGAACTGCCAGTCCTTCCTTCAAAGTAACTAGCTCCCTCCAGAGAGCCAGAGCCCACCCTGAGCACCCAGCCAGGAGAGAGTCGCTGAAGAAAGGTAAAGGGAAAGGACATAGCAAACAACCCTCACAAGGCGAGGCTTAGCTGGATTTTAAATCACTTACAGTCCTGCTTGTGCTTCCAGTCCTCCAACATCACAACAGTGAAGCCCCACAACACCTCAACATGTGCAAAATGAACCTCTTCTGTGATTATCCAGTGGCATCTCTGCTCTGCATCAGCATTTAGCCTGACAAACAGCCTGGACACCACTCAAATTACTAGTGTCACCCCACTGATTTCAGATAGAGAGGGATCAATAGGGTCCAAGGTATCAAAGGAACGGGAAAGTAAATTACTGATTTGCTTTTCTAACACCTTCACAATGGATTTAAAATCCTTGATCAAATCTATGTCTTAGGATTGGTTTTCTTCTGCTTGTTCACCTTAAAAGTGTCCAATACAGACTTCCTGATTTTGTCAGACAACTCACGAGGTCTCAGCCACACGCAGTGAGTCCTCTGGTCCCTCCTTGAAGGGGAGGAGCTTTGAACACAGAGCAGTTTTCCCCTCTATGTTTACTGCATATTTTGAATTTAATCTCCAGTGGTTCAGGGAGACTAGTAGACAGGGAATAGATTTCAAGTGGGAGAAAAGAGGGGAAAAGCAGAGGAGAAGCCTTTTCATCCACTGCACTGGAAACAAAGGCACAAACACCCCTCTCAGTCTAGGGAGAAGACCCTCGTAAAGTCCTCTGGCACAGAGACGCTCCTAGATAACAAAGACCTGAGCACAGCAGGTCTCTCGGACACATGCGCAGTATTTAAAGGTGAATTAGGGTCTGTACCTGACTCCATTAGATGCAGACAGTCCTGTGCTGGGGCCCCCAGCCTGAGGCAAAGCCCAGGTGCTCTGTGCATTGAGTCTCGGTGTTGACCTTGCTCCAGACAAAGTCGGTTTGTTATAGGGCACGAAGCCAACACTGGAAGAACTTACTGACGCTGTCCTACCGGAAACCTGATGAGTGGCGGAAGAGTTGGGAAAGTTTATCATCGAGTGCCGGTAGCGTGTGGTGATGGGACCAGTCCCACCATTTAGCCAGCACTGCTGGCAGGAACAAGCCACCCCCGTGTGAAGGGGTGCCGGGGAGGCTGTCACCGGGTACGGGGCGTCCAAGCGCCTCTGAACGCCGCGGCGGAACCTCGTGGTCTTGTTGGTCTGGACTTGAGCCACAAAGTCAACTTCATAGTTGTAGCCCAAGGGTCCGAGATCTACTCGCTGGTGGTTCGTGGCACGGGCTTGCTCCAGGAACACGCAGACGTTCATCTCGTAGGGGGACCACCCGCCTTCATCGTTCTGCCACTCCCAGACGATGCCCTGTCCGGCGGCAGAGTCCCCGGGGAAGAGGTGCCTGCGGACTGCCCGCATTGTCCCTGCGTGGGGAGGAGGGGAAAAAAAAAATCATTTTGTGAGCAGAGAAGTCAGGGAGACCTGGTCTCAGGGACTCATTTCTGCACAGATCTGCGGTGTCTACATTGGGGTGCCCTTCCTCACCTCTCCCTCGGCAGGGGCACTAACAGACTTTCTCTTCCTAACAGGGCTGGGTTTGCTCATGAAGCTTAGAGCAACGCAATACCCCCAAGATCGCTGTCCCTCTGCCAAATCTGATTGCGGGCTGGCAACAGGTTCAAAAGCTGCTGGGAGGAAGGGTGGGAAAGGAGGGAAGGAGAGAGGATGCAGAGACAGACACACCCAAGCACAAAGGCACAGCAGTCACATATGCCTCCCCGACGTTAAAAAAAAAAAAAAGTTAAAAAAAAAATCAGGCTGAGGCACAGATCTGGTAAAAAAACCCAACTCCCACAGCCTTGACAACAGAGTAACTATAGAGACATGACACCATCGGGAAGTGCTTTGCAGAAGCGCTTAAGGGGCTAAACGCCCACTTTGCTACACAAGGGTCTGAGCAATTTTGCTCTTGGGGGAGTGGGTGAAGTCTCACAAGGATGAGGACTTTGGAGAGGATGGACAGGGCCAGCTCCTCCAGGCTCCTGACTGCTGGGAGATATAGCAAGAGTAAAGAGGAGAACACAGCGAAGTAATCTGGAAACTGGAGAGAGCAGCTGTTCAGACAAAGGAAGAAAAATGAAAGCAGGCACACTGCTCTTGCAAGGCCGCTCGACAGCAACAGCAGGAGCTCGAAACCCCCTGGAAGTCTGGCTCTCCAGGGTGACTTCACTCCTGGTTACTTTATTCCTTTCTTTACAAAAGAAAAAGACTAATGAGAGGGAGGTAAGCCACCCAACAGGACAGAAGCTCTGCAACCTCTGCAAAAACAGGTTCCTGCAGCAGGGTCAAAACTGCTGCTGCTGGGGAAATCCTCAGCAGCACTCCACACTGAGAAAGAGGAGCGGGAAATGCTGCGGGGCAAGCAAGTCTAGGGATGCAGGCAAGTGGGGGCGAACAGGGATGCGGCAAGTCGTTACGACACAGGAGGAGTTCAGAGAAGAACAGCACTGAGAGGAAAAAAAATAAAATAAAGCCTCCTAAGAGGTCATGAGAGTTACGACACTATGGTCCAGGACCCCAGGTGAAAATGGGCACGTGTACAAGTATCTGCACCTAAAGCCTGTGGAGAACTGCCCCAGGATACTGCTGGTGGCTCCTTGGGGGGGGCAGGCAATCCAAGCAAGCTTTGAACCCAACAAGCCCACTCCAAGGAAGGGGGAGGACAGCCCACGTGGGACTCCACACTGCCAAAACCCAACTGCTACCTGTGTTCAGGCTCTGGCTGGCTGAATGCTGGCTCGAGTACCTCTACCTCACTCACACTGCTGTCCTTTCTAACCCATAGTATCGAGATACTGCGGAAAATACTAGGACTTGACTCAAACCGTAAGGGCATTAACTGCCTCCTCGCTGCTAAAAATTCTGCTTGACAGCATGGAAGTCACATCTCTGCTCCTGTCAGACTCCTGGGCTTCTTCGTAGATGGTGCTGGTGGTTTCTGCACAGCACTTCGGTGGTCAGACCATAACAAGACCCTGTGCTGGGGTGCACGTATGTCCCATGTGTCATTGCAGAAACTAAATCGGGAAAGACAGATCTGAGCTCCAGAGCTGACGTAAAGGCTGAGGCTCTCTCAAAGGCAAGAACGTGCCATACCAAGGAATGGCACGGCTCGTGTTTCTGCTGGGAAGCTGAAGGCACTGTGGACTGGAACGGCTTGCCTCAGCCCATGCAGGGGATGAGCAGCCAGGAAAGGTCCAGCACTTACTCCCAACCTCTGCTTCAGTGGCCAGAGCAGCACCAAGCATCCTGCTTATTGCAGAGCAGGACTCTCCAGTGACACCATCCAACAGACAACATGTCATCAGCACACCAAAAGAGCTACTAGCAGCCAGTGAAGCACAGCAACCTCCCCCGTAAGAACTGGGATTGGACCCCAGTAGCTCAAGCACGAAGGCCAGGGATTCCTGCGGGACAAGACCTTCCTCTGGCAGAAGTCAGGGCAGAACGTGTCAGCAGAACCAAGCTGACCTTCCCCAGCCAGGAATCAACACATTACCTGGGAAAGCAGATGAAACAGCCAAGAGCAAACTCTAGCAATGACTGCTCCTATCCAAAAAACAAGTCTTGCCAAATCTTAGAAACACACAACCTATGGCCTCAACAGGTGGGCAACATCAGGGATGACCCTCTGAGCAGAAGGAGGACTGGGGATGAGACTGCGCTGGAAGTGAGATGGTGAGAAATGCACTACATTTAGAAATGAGTGCAGGGAACCTGCTCCCAGGAGAAAGGGGACTACCACAGGTAAAGCAAGGCGTCAGAAAGCCCAGTGGGACACATCTCGGAGATTAGCAAGGCTGCCCCTGCTCCATTGGCAAGTCAGAAGCTAAAAGCAGCACAGAGGGGACTTGAGGAGTTTGTAAGCAACCTGTATTTTTAACATCCCAAAACAGCAGCAGGGAGCACAGCTTTTAGGAGTCAATAACAAGACCAAAGCCATGCATTTGGAAAACATCCCCCTTCCCCCAGGCTGGCAGGAAAACTGGCATTCCTCTCCAGGGTGGGCAAACAGCTGTGGCGAGAGGACAACTCCTGCTGCTCCCTTGCATTCACTCCCAGCTAATCTGCCTCGACCAGCAGCTGAAGACTGCAGCTAATCCTGCCCACAAGATCCCCCTGCACAGCTGTCATTCCCCGTTGGTGGGGATGCTGGTCCCGTTAACACTGGCTTCCTGTTATTCTCCCTGGCTTCCTTTGAAGAGCCTATTTGTCTGTCTAATAGCTAATGAGCAGAATACAACAGCCTATTTTTTGCCCTGTTTAAAGATTTTTCATGGGGATGTTTCCTGCAGAGATTCTTTTCTCCAGCACATGACAAAGGTCAGCTGGCTGCTCGCTCAGAAAGGTTCACATTTAAGGCAGAGCCCTGCAGAGAGAAAAAGCTTTGCTTAGAACTAGGCCACTGAAAGGGGATATGAGTGTTTCCAACAGTCATGTTACAGAGCACACAGATACTTGTGGAAGGAGGCTCACAGACCTCACCACTCTGATCAGCATCCCTCCAAATCGGTGGGAAACACTGCAGGAGAGCTGTGAAGTGGAATCAGCCTTTTTGATACTAACGACTCAACCACAGATCTCATCCAAGGGAAGATGAGATCACATCAGCCAACATAATTTCCAAAATTGTATTGGGCTGTCCCCCAGAGATGACCAACTAAAAACCATCCTGCGATGGACAATATTCACTAGGTGTTTTGAGATCTTTCACAAGGGTCTGAAGAGATACAAGACCTTTGCGGAGAGACAGGTCTGCTTGTGGAGAAGGATGTCCCATTCACACTGGGACACACCTTTCAGTCTCCCATGGGCACTCTGCTCACCCTCACCAAACTGGACCATTTCCTGACAAGGGACAGCCTGGGACTGCTGCCCATGTGTTGGAGCACTGGCTGAAAGGACAAGAGGCTGGAAGGTTCCTTCACAAGTTTGGCACGAAGAAAACAAGAAACAACCAACCACTGGTGCCAGCTCTGGTGGTCCATGCTGTATTGCTTGAAGCCACAGCCTCAGTAGGGCTTCCACGTGCTCAAACAGGCCATGCTGAGCCAGACCTGCCAAGGCATCCAGCTAAGAAAGCTCCTCACCAAAGACACCCCTAGGAAAAACTAATCCTAAGGTCACCAAGTCAGAATAAAAACATGGATGCGGCTGTGATGACCACTTGCATTTGCTCCAACCACTTCCCTTTCCTGTAGGAATTGCCCAATTGTGCAGTTGATTCAAGATATTGCTCACTTATTGCTTCAATTGGCAAGAAACCAGAGCATTGCCCGTCTCTAAAGCTTGGGGTGATGCTTGACTGTGTCCTGCGGTGGTGATGGTAAAAATGTTGCCAAATGGGAAACTGATGCATGGAGAATTCTCCAAAGCAGCCATTCATTCGGGGTGTGTAATTTGGGATCTCCCTAGATTTTCCAGAGATGAAGAGCATGCATTCCACCCCTGCCCTCTTTCTAAGCTACAGCTGCTCAGCACATCTGGAGCAAAAGAGGGTAGGAGTCATCTCAGCAAATTCTGAGCTGCTAGCCTCAGTGACCCCAAGAGAGACAAGATGAGAATGAAAATTAGGTCCCAATCTTGCTATTAAGACCAGCCCACCCTTCCTCTCTGGGAGGAAGCAAGCCAGCCTCATATAGCACAAGTGCGGGGAATATTCTGCTGCAGCATTACGGTGTTCTGCGGGGGTGCAGGCTTTCGCAAAGCAGCTTGCGCAGGGCGGCATGCCAAGGTAAAGCAGCTGGCACTCCAGTCGCAGAGGGAACAAGGGATTCAAATGGGAGGGTTTGAATCATAAAAAGACCTTTTTATGCGAATGGTCTTGAATGGATGTGGGTGGGGGCAGGAAGAAAGTTTGCAGCTCCGAGAGCTCTGGCTCACAAGCTCTGAGCTCCAGAGGTCCCACGATGAGGCTCCTTAAGAGATCACCACCACCTGCCTGCACCCAGCCCCACAACTTCATGCCAGCCAACACTGATTTGCTCACATGCTAATATGCTGGGCAGCAGACAGCATCAGGAGAGAAGCAGACGTGCCACCTGTCAAAGAACTGCCCAGCAGTGACAGCAGAGCTTTGTTGGGCTCTCCTGTGCAGAACAAGGTCCCGCTTATCTCCAAGCATGCAAGCAGCCTCATCAAAACCCCAGCACGGGCAGGGAAGCTCCCTTACCTGTATCCTGCCGGAACTGCGTCAAGCTTGGGATGTCGATGACATAGGGGGCCAAGACAGGATCCGCATGTCCTAAAGGGATGCTGCTGACAAGCCCTGACCCCGAACGCCGGCCCTTCTGCTGAGAGGCCTGAAAAACCTGTTCAATGTAGCTGCAGACATTCCCTCGGTATGGCCTCCACCTGCCAAATTCATCCTGCCATTCCCACACCGCCACTGCTGTGGAGTTGCTGCTGTGCCCCGGGGCAGAACCGGGGAGTCCGGATGGCCCGGCTGAACTGCTTCCTGCTCCCTGAGCTGCTGCCATGTTCCTCCCTGAGGTCCGGGCACACCACGACTGGAAGTGGCAGCTGCACTGGCTGGCCTTACACCATTTTCTTCTGGGGGGACCTGCAGCAAGAAACAAAGAGAGCACATGGAGCTGAGAATGATGCCCCAAATCCACCCCACCATGCATCCATACCACACAAGCCATTTAAGAGAGGGAAACAAGCTCAGCTTTTCACAGAAGATGCTCACTATGCATTTAGGAGACTACAGAGACGTGGATCGGCCTCAAAACCCTCTGGTCAAGGGCAAATGAGGTACCAGCACCCACTCCCTGCCAACGCTAGCAAGTTTTCTTCCTAATTTAGAGCAAAAACTCTTCAGAGAGACCCAGCTTCTTACGGTTTGTGGCCCCAGACACCACCAGTCGCTGCAGACCTGTACAAAACCAGCCCAGAGCTGCTGCTGATCTGTGTTGGGCAGATCCATAAGCCCTGACCTGAGTTCTGATGCTCACTAGCCAGGAGCGTGCCAAGGCAAGTCGCCACCCCGCATCCCTCCCCATTCATGCTCAGTGCTGGTTGTGGCAGCATTACATTCTGACCACCCTGACATGAGCTGCCAGCTTGTGAGCAGGAGCCCTCCGAGCACTTGTGCACACGAATAAGTTGGTTACACAAGCAGTTCCCAAACTCTTCTCACTGATCTGAGCTCCAGGGCTACAACATCAGCTCCATTCAGGCTTCTGATCAGTCGGTTTTGATCCAGGATCAGTCCCTTCACTCCTTCTGTGCAGCGTTACACGTGCACACAAAGCCAGAAGACAATCCCAGAAGACAATCCTTTACACACAGTCTGCCAACTGCAGTAATACATACGTTGAGTGTGATCTGAGTGAAGAATGGATAGGAATGAGTACGGAAGCACCAGGAGGAACGCAGGGCATAATAAACAGCCTGTGCTGAGGACAGTGATTTAGCACATCTTCAAAATCTCAGCACACCTAGCTGCAGCTCCTCAGGTTGGAAAACAAGGAACATCTTGAAACAAGGGACAAACTGCATCAGCAAAGACTCAAGCCAGAGATTCAAGTCATTAAGAGATGATGTGGAGAAGAACAGAGAATGGGGTAGGAGCCTTAAGACATCCAGATAAAGACACAAAGAGGAGCAAGTAAATCCTAATGACTCACAGAGAAGGGACAGGAAGCAGAGACAAAAGATCACCATCACTCTTAGCCCCCAACGGTTGTAAAAAAGCAGACCCAAAGCCATCACATGGTCACCAAGCTGCCCAAGAGACACCAGAGGTCTGATATTTGGCATTCTTTGTCTGCTGTGTCATTGCAAGGAATCCTGTCCAGACCATCTGGACACACGTGTCTTGATGCCCGAATGCCAGACAGACCACTTGGAGATCCCCATGTTGGTGCTCATGAGCAGGTGGGTATGACTGTGAATGAGCGAAATTAATTTTGTTTTAAAATAAAGTCGCCTTCTCCCTCCTAAGGTCTCACGTCATTGATTGCTCGCTTAACTCCCAGCAGTCAGCAGGGAGCTATGAGCTTCCTTCCCGTCAAATGGAAAAGTTCAGGTCTCCCAAGAGGCAGAGAAGCAGTGGGTGGCTTCCACTGGAGGATGCCATCTGCGCGAGAATGACATCCCTGTTGGATGGGGGAAGATCCCACGCTACGTGGAGCACCCCATCCATCATGCTCGTGTGGCTTGCTTGCTTAAAAAAAAGATAGAAAAAGAGCGAGCAAAGAACAGACACGCCCACACGTCTGCATTTATAAGAGGAAAGCAACACTTTCTCCAGGAATTCACTGTAAATTAGTTTATGAGCTGCTCTGAGACTTTTACAGAACACCCCCAGCTCGACTGGTGTTGGTGACAAACCGCTCTAGATCACCAACAGAAGACCCCAGCCTCTGCAACTGATCTCTTCCATGTAATTCGTTCTCCCCTAATGCACCAAGGATGGTTATTTTACTGCTCAAAACAGCAAATTAATACTTGAGGTACCAAACCCAACACCTGCCTCTGCTGGCTCTTTTTATGGCAGGTTTCACACCAAAAGATCTCCTCCTCAGGGACCGCCAGCATGTCCATGCTCAGCTTGGACCAGCGTGAGCCAAAGCAGGGCTGCAGGGTTTTCTGTCCTACCCACCTGCATCAGATGCTCTGAACCGCAAATAGAGAACCAACACCATTTTTTCCCCAAAGTTGTTGTTACCAAATATTCATCTGCACATCCTACAGCCACAAGCAGAGCAGGAGACCAGAGGGAGGCTGTCTGGAGGGAATCAGCAATTCGTTTTCCTTCCTTTTTGAAACACAGCAGCAGGAAATGGAAAAAAGAGGGTACCCCAGCAGAAAAGCTGCCTCCTTCATGTACCACCTCACACTCGCTGGGACACTGGCCGAGAACAGCCGGGTAACAAAAGCCTATTGCTCACCCCCTTGGATGGCAGCGACGCTTTGAATCCTGGACCACGCGCGCTGACCAGCTCCCACACGCAAGCAAAGGTACCCGGACCGGCTGCACGTGAGCGCCGCGTGCTCCGACATTCACTTCCCCATCAGAATGGAAAAATATTTCCTGCACTGGGACTGCTAGTCCAAAGGAGGAGCAAGGGGCGTATTTCAGCCTCCTGCCAGTTTTTGCTGCTGAATGCTGCTCGAGCCAGCAGCTGTTTGCACGGACTGGGAAGCGAGGAATGCAGGAGAGCTTCAGTAAGCCAAAATTACACGAGTCCCTAAGTTAAAGCAAACAAGATAAATAAAAGGCCTGAAGTTGCAATTCCTTTCCCCTCTCCATGAATTCAGCGGCACACAAATATTAAAAACTGAGAAATTCAATTGCAGAGCTGCTCATGCAGTTTTCAGCCTACCTCCTTGGGCTGCCGTGTGTGTTACACCAAGGCAGAGAGGGTTTGGGGTAGGCAGCTAACAGGGCTGTATGGAGGGGGCTGACTGTGGCTTGGGATGCATCACACATCCCACTTTACCAGCATTGCGTTTTGGATGCTAGCAGCAGCAGTTCAGCTGCACCAGCTCCTTCATGCTGGCTCTGTCCTGGGAAGACTGGCAGCCCAGAGAGAGTAGCTACACGTCTTTACTGAAATCCCAATGGTCTATAACACTTCACCTTGAGCTTTAAAAATGCCTTGAGAAGCTAAAAGTCAAATCAACCCCTAAAAACCATGTTTATTCAGCAAACAGGCCTGGCCCCAATTAGAAATCCTATGGCCCACCTTGCCCCAAATGAAAACAAAAGCGCGACTACTTGAAGCGCAAACTTAAAATATTCCAGCCAACAGCCCCCCACTTAGAAGGTAATTCGTAACTTGGGCTCAGATCTTGAATTTGGATTTGTTTGGTTGGATCTTTACGCCCCAGCACAACCTCTGAAACATTTGCCCACATGGCTTTAATCGGGGACTTGGACAGGAAGAGAATTGGGTGCATTGTGGTTGTGTTTCCCAGCAGGTTCACTCCCTGTTCCTCAAGCTCCAGCAAAGGGTGGTGAGAAAGCTGGGGAGGGGCAGGTGGGAATTAAAGCATTTGAAAGACATGTTTAATTCTCAAACCTGTTCTACTTCCAGAAAGCAGAATTTTCTTTCGCTTTAAATGCAGGATCTTAAAATTCATGGGTCTGAGGTGATTTCTAAAAATGCCAAGTCCCTTTTTAAGTTTCTGAACTGAAATTGCCAGCGCTGATAAAAGTTTAAATGATACGCTAGCTTGTACCTGGAAGAGAAAAGGCCTCAGGAGCCCTTGAGCTGGGCTGCATTAAAAAAATTTAAAAATCACCAGATTGGTAAAACAGAGACTTTTCAGCAGGTTGCTCAGAAAAGAGGGTGCCCAGGAGGGATTTGTTAAATGCCACTAACACCACATGAGAGATGTGACTGGAAGGGCTACAAAGAGCACATGGGAAAAGATTACACATGGATTAAGAGAGCACATAAAGCACAGGGAGGCAGCAGGGCTGTAATAAACCCCTGACCCTGTGCAGGGTGCACGACCGGAACAGCATTACAGGTGCCCTGTGCCACCCTGACCCCAAACCACCGGGCCAGGGCCCCCCACATCATCTGATCTGCACTTCAAACTCTGAGATAACTCACATCTAAGCACATCTTTCCCTACACGAGCACCCAGCACGGACTAGCATACAGCTAGCAGCAAACAAGGGTGATACTAGAGCAAGGTGGTGGTGGTGGTGGGGGGGGGCGAATTAATAACTCCAGCCGCGCAGATCGATCTGCCCTCGACAGTCCTGCCTTCTTCCAGCCTTCGCTGATCCTCACGGCACAAGGTGGCTGGGTTGACAGCCAAAAGAACAGAAGAAATAAAACCCGACCGCTCCAAACCTGGACTCCTTCCATTCAAAACAAGCTTCATGACAGTTCCCTTCGGAGGAGAAAATAAAGACCGCAACTGAGGCGGAACAAAGCGTTTGCCTATCAGCTAGGCAGAGGGCTTATTTCAGGCACAAATGAATAGGCAAGCTGAGGCAGCGAGAAGAGGGCAGGTACACCTGAACGCAGGCTCACACCAAACCCGGCATCCCACTCGCTCGCTCCAGGGTCCTTCTGGGCACCGAAGCAGGTTATTTATTCCTGGGGAGACTGTTTACTTGCGGGGCTGCGAACCTGGCAAGACCTGGAGGGCTCCTCCGGCTTCCCGAAAGCTCCCACTAGCACCTGAGGGCTCTTCCCCTGCTTTGGGACAGCCGGGTGGCCGGGAAGGGCCAAGCCAAGGCCTGCCCGGGGAGCTGGTGGCCGGGGGCCAGCCTGCCCGCGGACCCAGGCCCATGGCGGAGCTCCAGCCGACCCCGGCAGCACCGACAGACCCACCGCAGCCCAGGCAGCCGCCTCCCGCCTTCAACACGG
>WAAD01028780.1:867749-904052 GCA_013389945.1 Fregata magnificens | reverse complement strand
GGGCCGGAGGGGGCGGGGCCGGAGGGGGGAGTGCGGGTGTGGGTGTGCGTGCGCGTGCGAGCGCGGCGCGGGGTGGTGGGTGCCGTGTGTGAGCGGGTGTGGTGCGGGGTGTGAGTGTGATCCTGTGGGTGTGACGCCGGGTGCGTGATTGCGTGCGTGTGTCATACTGGTTGTGTGAGATACCGCGTGTGTGAGTGTGATACTGCACGTGTGGGAGTGTGGTACTGCGGGTGAGAGGTACTGCGTGTGTGCGAGTGTGAGCACATGTGCGTATTGTACTGTGTGTGTGTGATACCCTGTGTGTGTGTGCTACCGAGTGTGCCAGGTACTCCGTGTGCGAGTGTGATACTCTGTGAGTGTGTGCTACCGAGTGTGCCAGGTACTCCGTGTGCAAGTGCGATACTCTGTGCTACCGAGTGTGCCGGGTACTCTGTGTGCAAGTGCGATACTCTGAGTGTGTGCTACCGAGTGTGCCAGGTACTCCGTGTGCAAGTGTGATACTCTGTGTGATACCACGTGAGCGCAATACCGTGTGAGTGTGATACTGCACGTGCAAGTGATACTCTGCGTGTGTGTGAGCACGCATGTGATACTGTGTGTGTATGATGCTGCGTACGTGTGATACTCCGTTTCTGAGTGTGTGTGTGTGAGGTGCTGTATGTGTGTGACTGTGTTTATGAGCGTGCAAGCGTGTGTGAGAGGCCGTGTGCTTGTGTGTGAGAGCAGAAGCGTGTGTCGGTGGGGGGGTGCATGTGCCCCCCTATGAGCACCCCCCCTGTGAGCACCCTGCTGCCTCCCCCCGGAGCTGGGGGCGGAGGGGTGCTGGCCATGCCCCTTGCACGCTGAGTGTGCCCCACACACGAGTGTGCCCCCGCACGCCTCCCCGTGCCCGTGGTGGGGTGGGTCAGAGCCGCTTTGCTTGGTGGCACCCGGGGACAGCATCACCCCCCAGCCCGCGGGCTGCGCAGTCCCGGTGCCGTGGGGTCCGCTGCCCCACGCCCTCGGGGAGACGCGTGGGTGCCCGTCACTCCCGTTTCCGCCTTCAGCTCCTTAAATCCACGGCAGCCCCCCGGGACCCGGGCCGGAGGAGAAGCCTGGCTGCACAGGCGATGCCCAGCAGCTGCCCGCCTGCCTGCGGCAGTAGAGGCAGGGCTGGGAAAGCCGTGGAAAAAGAGAGAATCACCTGCTGGATTAGACTTTTTAAATATATTTTTACTGTAGAGGCGAGCAACAGAGAAAGAGATCGCTGGCTTTAAAAGGTCTGAAAACAGGGAGAAGCGCAGGGAGGTTGTCATTTCTCTGCCGAAAATCCCGGGGCAACCTGAGCCACCCACTTTGCAGCAATGATGCAGGGTTAGAAGGGAAGAGTGGGAGCTAACGTGGCCTTGCCCTTCCTTGCTTTTGCAGCTTTGAAAATCTTTTTATTTTGGTGCCTTTTGTTAAAATCTTTTTTTTTTTTTGGTCATACCTAATGAGAGAGGTGTCAGTGCTGACACTCAGCGATCGATACCCAGCCCCTGCTCTCCCCCAGGCCCTGAATGGCTCTGATCCCGCTCTGATCCTGCTTTGGGTTTCTTCCGTCTTGCACCGCTCCTCCGCTGGGACTTTTGTACGGAGCAAGGCAGAGCAGAGCAGGGAGCAGTGTGCGTCCCCATCTGGAGCAGAGTACGGGCCATGGGTTTCCCCGGGACAGGTGGCACTGGGGTCTTCTCCTGCCACCGGTTCTGCAATATCTTGAGTCCAGGATACGGAATTTGCTCCTTTTAGAGAAACATTAGACGTACGTACGGTGCCGGTGTCGTTACCTCTGTCCCCGTGGTTCAGCAGAGCCCGTGACACCCACGTCTCATTAGAGGTGTGGCCTCTAACGAAGCTTAATTCTTCTGGATGTTGTCTGTGGGAGCTGCTTTCTAGACACTGACGCATCCCATCGAAGGTGGCGTGTGACTCCTGGGAGGGCTGTGACCACCCGGAGCCTGATTCAGCCGGGAATTGATCTGCTGCTCAGCTACGGCCTTGAGGAGAGTTATTTTCAGTTTCATTTACATTCATGTAAATCAGAAACAACCCACTGGAGATCACTGCCATGTTCATTGTTTGAGCACGGGATGAGGATCGTTAAATATAATGCATGTCTGCAGCAGATATCTCTAACAACAGAGCACTGCTTCCTTCCAGCTGCCTACTTCGTCTTGATCAGACCCCTTGCAAGACGTATGTGTTTATTTAGGGATTACGTTAATTCTGGAACACCTTGCAGATAGGTAGATTACTTCTTAATACTGTGTTAGAGGTAGGTCAGACCCCACCTGGGTTTTTCCCTTGATGGGTGCTTCAGCAGCGGAAGTTAAAACCACCACCAAGACATTTCAAAATCAGGAAGCATCTACCAGTCCTTATCAAATGACTTTAAACTTCCCCGGACTTTACACCCGTGCAGCAGCACTGATTCACCTGTGACGTGCCGTGATACACCTTCTCCAGAGGTGCTCCAAAAGGCTTATAAAAATAAAGGACATTATGCTTGGACTCAATAATTATAGCAAAAATAGCATATAGAACCACCTTACACCATAAGCATGGAGGGATATTATAAAACTCTGCTTCCTGGGTTAAATACATGGGATTCATCTTTACAGAGCTTATGCAGTTCAGCCTCATATGCAAATGCCCATGGATTTCTCTGTTCCAGGATGGATGAGACTGTCACATACTTGAGTTCAAAATACTCGCAAAGTACTAATAATTGCCAAATGTGATTGATAGCCTGCTTGTAATGTGTCCGTTTAAGCAATAAGTTTCACATTTACAACTCAGGTGCTTAGAATTCCTGTCTCCTGCGGCTGTAATAAAGAACCAAAGAGTGATGGGAAGATTTTTTTCCTTTCTACCTCAATACACACAAGCCTGAAAAATAGATAGGTATGCTTTAAAAAGCTGTGCTGGGTGCAGATTCTGATCCGTGTGGTTGCACAGGTGGACAGGCATTAAATATCCTCTGATCCTGAATAGGAAAAGGTTTCAGGGAGAATCAAGGCTGGTGAAGGATAGATTATATTGAGCCTGGCAGAGCTACACGGCATGGCTGGAAGATGAAGAGACGCTGCAAGTGAGGACCAAGGAGTCCTGGCTGATGAGGGAAGCTGGGCGAGGGCTTTGGACAATGCTACAGGGTCTGAAGGGTGTTACAGGTAAGGGCTGCAGGGTGTCTACAGGGTTGTGCAAGAGCAGAGGTGCACTGGGTGTAGTTACTGGGAGAAGGGAAGGGCTGTACAATGGGGATAAACCAGCCAGGTGGTGGCTGAGCTGTGGGAAGAATCTAGAAGTGCATTGAATTTATTTTCTTATTATATTTTATTATTTATTTTTGAGCAGAGATTCATGAGCTGATCTGGTAGGACATCTTGCATCAGGGTACATGTAAGGCTCTGCAAGGCACAGTAGATGGCTAAGGTATCTCATCTCAGCAATACAAGTGCTTTGTTGGACCTCAGCCATCCTCTTCTCATACCTCTCCCTCACTTGTCCAAGCCACATCTGTATGCCATGATGGTCCAACACCTTGGAAGGGGTTAGCAGAGCCAAGGCACCATGTACAACTGTGTTGGGTTTGCGTGGCAAGGTTTTGGTAGCGGGGGCACTGCAGGGGTGGCTTCTGTGAGAAGCAGCTAGAAGCCTCCCCCATGTCCGATAGAGCCAACACCAGCTGGCTCCAAGACAGACCTGCCGCTGGCCAAGGCCGAGCCCATCAGTGATGGTGGTAGCGCCTCTGGGATAACAGATTTAAGAAGGGGGAACAAAAAAAACCTGCGCAGTTGCAGCTGGAGAGAGGAGTGAGAATATGTCTTGCAGACACCAAGGTCAGGGAAGAAGGAGAGGGAGGAGGTGCTCCAGGTGCCGGAGCAGAGTTTCCCCTGCAGCCTGTGGTGAAGACCATGGTGAGGCAGGCTGTGCCCCTGCAGCCCATGGAGGTCCATGGTGGAGCAGATATCCACCTGCAGCCCGTGGAGGACCCCACGCCGGAGCAGGTGGATGCCCGAAGGAGGCTGTGACCCCGTGGGAAGCCCGTGCTGGAGCAGGCTCCGGGCAGGACCTTGCTGACCCGTGGAGAGAGGAGCCCACGCTGGAGCAGGTTTGCTGGCAGGACTTGTGACCCCGCGGGGGACCCACACTGGAGCAGTCTGTTCCTGAAGGACTGTGCCCACGTTGGAGAAGTTCGTGGAGGACTGTCTCCCGTGGGAGGGACCCCACGCTGGGGCAGGGGAAGAGTGTGAGGAGCCCTCCCCTGACGAGGAAGGAGCGGCAGAAACAACGTGTGATGAACTGACCACAACCCCCATTCCCCGTCCCCCTGCGCCGTTCGGGGGGAGGAGGTAGAGAATGATTGGGAGTGAAGTTCAGCCCAGGAAGGAGGGAGGGTTGGGGGGAGGCGTTTTAAGACTTGGTTTTATTTCTCATTACCCTACTCTGATTGGATTGTTAATAAATTAAGCTAATTTCCCAAAGTTGAGTCCGTTTTGCCCATCATGGTAACTGCTGAGTGATCTCCCCCTGTCCTTATCTCAACCCACGAGCCTTGCGTTATATTTTCTCTCCCCCGTCCAGCTGAGGAGGGGGAGTGACAGAGCGGCTTTGGTGGGCACCTGGCATCCAGCCAGGATCAACCCACCACAACAACATGAATCCTGGGCCTGATGAACAGCCGAGACCATCAGACCCTGCTGCACAAATTCCTTCAACTATTTTCTGTGAGGATGGCTGCAAAGATGCTTGATGCCCTCTGAGCTTGAAAGGCGAACCTCAGTGTCCAGCTCTCCCTACAGACCCTGTTTACTACTTACAGGGATGCAGACCTCATAGTCCTCACTGCCTGTGAAAATATTTGATATATTTGATATGATTTTTACCCTAACGATCCACAGAGTTTAACACAGTCCCTTATGCTTTTTTTCAGCCGGATCCCTTATTTCCCACGCTCACATACTGAAACAACCTTCTCTGCACGCTCCCCAAATCAGTATGCAAGGTAGCGAGCCCTCCAACATGGGATCATCTTCTGTCTGAGCCATCCGCACACAGGGGTAACTAGCCAAATATTTGCCTTCTCCCTGTTTCTTTTCCTGCAGCGAGGCTGGAAGGCTGTCGAATTAATTTCCCCATGGCTGCTCCATCTCATGTGGTTTTGACTGAAGGTCCTACACTAATGTATATAAAACCTGATGCTTGAGGCTCTGTTAAATTGCCAGGGTTAGCTTTGCGCTCTGGGGAATAGCCCGGCCACTTAGAAAACCATCTGTCCGAGCTATGCTGGGATTGCTGCAGCACTCTGAATTCACAGCCCACTTGATTTCAGATTAATTTCCCTGAGCAGACAAACCCAAAGTGACAGGAATTAGGAAGAAATTCCTCTGCAGGCAGAGGATAATAGGTGAAATTTCATTTCATTTTCCTCTGCAGCAGCTGCTGCCAGTCCCTGCCAGGGACTGATTAGACGAAGCAGAGATGGGATCTGTTACGGCCATCCCGCTCTTACCGGGTGACCTTGCTCTCTGACACCTGGGATTTGGCTGCTGAGCGGAACATGTCCCTGGTCCCTGGTGGTGGTGGGAGCTGCTCTGTGAGCTCTGCCCACTGCCTGCCTTCTCCAGGGAAATCATGGAATCATGAACGGTTTGGATTGGAAGGGACCTTTGAAGACCATCTAGTCCAAACTCCAGTCATGGCAGGGACATCTTCCATCAGATCAGGTTGCTCCAAGCCCCATCCAACCTGACCTTGAACACTTCCAATGATGGGGCATCCACAGCTTCTCTGGGCAACTCGCTCCTGTGTCTCATCGTAAAACATTTCTTCCTTATGTCCACTCTAAATTCACCCTCTTTCCGTTTAAAACCCCTGCCCCTTGTCCTGTCACTACAGACCCTGGTAAAAAGTCTCTCTCCATCCCTCCCTTTGCAAAACCCAGCCAAGAAACTGCCGATGCCGAGTCCTTCAGGTCATGTGCTGGTCTCACCTGCTCTGGCTGCCCTCACCTCGCCATCAGTGCTAATTCCGGACAGCACCCTCCCTGCTCTCCCTTATGCCGGCTTCACCCATTGCTTCCACCCCCCGAGGCAGGACCCCGGGGCTGGCACCGGCAGAGCTTCGCTCTCTGCCCAAACCCAACTCCTCTCTCAGCTGCCTCAAGCGTTTCTTCCTGAAAATGCGTGCCACCTAGTGCACGCTCAGCCGTGTGGCAGCCGAAAATGCCATCCATCCCTCCGGAGGTCCTTCAGGCCACCCCTGAAGCTGGAGGTTTTCTGGATCAGCCTGGAAGAAGCGTCAGGCTCCGACACGGCATCTCCATCCCACGCAGGTTCCTGCGCTAGCAGGCAGCGACGTCCACCCCATCTGTCTGTCCCCATGCAGGTCACCACTTCTCAATCACACGCTTCGGCACGGTTCAAGCTAGCCGGCCTTTATTTAAAGGCACTTAAGCTGTGGCCGCAGCAGTCCCGTCTAACACCAGTAATACTTCAGCAGAAGTGGGCTGCTTGGATTCCCCAGTGCTAGCAGACGCAGGCAGAGAAGCCACCAAGTGCTGGTCCCAACAGACACGTTGTGTCTAAACGGCTGTTGCCCCATAGGATCCCGTGGCTGGGAGCCCAGCGTAGGGTGAGGTTTCACCCCAGAGAGGTAATGTCATGAGAGGGGACACAGAAAAAGGAGGGAGTTACAGGTGTATCCCAAAGCTAATGGCCCACAGCAAGTGCCTTTGCTGTGACTGACCAAGGGGACCCAGCCCCCTGTTTCCCATCCCCTCTTCCACCCTACAGTCCATGCACGCTCCTCCACAGCTCTGGATGCCAGCCAGAGCCCATGGCACGGATCAGCTGGCCCTCCGCAGAGCCACCCATCAGCGCCATGTCCTTGGGCTGCTCTTTCTCACCTGGCTGGGGCGGTTTCTGCAGCACATTGGTCAGGAAGCAGATTACCAGGAGGAACAAAGGTGATTTTGTCCAGGCAGGGGGTGGGTACCCTGAGCTCCAGCTTGCTGCAGCCAAGGACAACACTAAGCCTGTCTGGGGGCTGCAGCTGCCCTTTCCACAGCCCTGCCCTTCCTTCAGCGCTTATCAGCTACCAGAAAATACATTAAAATTAGCACCTGGGTTACCAAATAGCACATAGGTGTGCCAGGACCACAGCTCCAGCTGCATCAAGGCAGGGCTTGATGCCAGGACAGGGCAATCAAAATGCTCTCATACTGCACTTATGTCTTTCCCTTCTCCTAAGGCTGCTGGACACCAGCTGGTTTGGGGTGTGAGAGCTCCTCTCCTGGGACCCCATGTCGCAGGGTCCCATTCGCTGCCTGAGTCCTGGAGTGGCAGGAGGAGCAGAGGAAGGCATGGAAGGAGGGGATGCTCCATCCTGCTGCAGGCACAGCATCCTTCATGCTGGTGCTCCCAAAGTGCAGGCAGCAGTGGGAAGGAAACCCATAAATACCCGGTGATTTAGCTCAGCAATCAGCAGGGGAAACCTGTTGTTCATTATAAGCTGGCTAATGGCTCACAACAGCAACTGGTGTCTTGAGAAACAGCTCAGCCCTGTCCTTTCCTCCTGCCAGCAAAAAGATGCCTTTTGTTTTAGCTTGTGGCTTTTTTTATATTGCACCAGGCTCTTCTTCTAAATCGCCAACATATTTCCTGGCAATGGCGTAGTATATGCAAATGGGTTTCTCTCTCCTCTCTGTATTTTCCCAGCTAATTGAAAAGGGAAGCCTTTTTTTTTTTTTTTTCCTTTTTCTGGAGGCTCTGTGTTTTCTGCAGATTTGTGAGCCACTATTTTTCCCCAGCTTCCACCCATGACTGAGCTGCTGCCATGAAAGAGATTCGGTGGCAGCTGCTGTAGATGCCATCCACCCTGACACCTTAGGAAGCTGTGGCAGATGCTGCTTGTGGCATGTTTCAGACGCTGAGTGGATGTGGGCATAGTCCTGCTCAGCCCTGACCCCTCCAGAAGCTCCCGTGAGCATCACGGATGTCCCTGAGTGACTAGGCAGCAGGACCATCATGAAGGACAAAAAGAGTTTTTCTTTCCTGGCAAAGGAGAGAACAGCCCTGCTGCCCTGTGGAATGTTATAATTAGCCTTTCTTATGTTGTGGCTGTTCCGTGAATAAGGCTGGCTGTGTTTTCTCTTCCTCAGAGCAGCGTAAGCCCGTAGCCTGATACTGCCAAGCCTTTCAAAGAACATGCAGTAACGACGTAGACATGGAAAACGTCTGAGGTGCTGCTCAAATGGCCTGAGAAATCACGGACGGGGTGGAGAGCATCTTCGGGCTGCTGACCTTACCCCTGCGTGTTTGCATTTAGGGAGGCTTACGTTCCTGGTGTTCAAAGTCTGGATGCGGATCAATGCTGAAGTTGATGATTTCCAGCCCGCGGGCCCTGGCAGCTAGCCAGGACAGCAGAGAGTTCGTCAAAGTTTAGGCAAAACAGACTTAAAAGGCACCTTTGAAACTCACATTTGTGAGCTGGTTAATTAGAACTTTGCTGCTACTGGGAAATAAAAAGTAAATACCTACTTGCTAATTACTGAACCCCTACAAGAAAGTAATGGCAGATGGGTAACTGTGCAGTTAGGGACAGTTGTAGGCAGAGCCTGCTTTGTACTGAGTTAAAACACGAAGCCCAGGTGTTTAAGAGCATTTAAGGGCCTGGGCTTTGTGTAGGAGCAAACGAGCAATCCGGCCGCAAGAGCAACAAGGCAACTGCTGCCTCCCATGAAAGTGAGGGCAGGAATCCTGTTGATCGTAAGATCGACTTGTTCAAAGCCAAAAGCACGCCAGACTCCTAAAATTGCAGGGGAGCTTAAGAATTCACAAAACTGGGAAACCCAGTAGGTTTGGGGGTCCTTTTTCCATTGCCTTCAAGGCTCCTGAGACCCCAGGGTCTTGCATTGTCAGGCTTTTACTTGTAATGATGGTTAAAATGTTTAAAAGGTTATAATGGTTAAAAATGGTTAAATACACACTTCCTTTTAAAATAGAGATGTCCCTGTTGGGAGCTGAAGGAGACAACACGAATGTATAGCACACGGGGTGATGGAGGTGGATGGGAAAGGTTTCCCGCGAAGGGGAGACTGGGGAACAACGACAACACAAATCTTTTGATTTTTGAGAGTCTGGAGAAGATCTCCTTGACTTCACCTTGGAAAAGAGGAGCCCGGCTGCCACGGATGCCTTGAGCACCAGCTGACCCACTGTACCAGCCAGGGAGCTGCTGGGGATGCCCCGGCCCCGGCGTGTGGGCATCCTTCACCGTGGGCTGAGATGGCAAGGACGTGGCAGGTCTCTCTAATGTCCTCTGCAGAGCTGCCTTGGATGGCCGGGCAGGAAAAATCCTGAAAAAAAGGACCTCTGAAGGCAATTTCTTGCCCAGGAACAGGCAGGGAGGACCATGGTTTGCAGGAGGAGTGGGGCCCCTGGCAAGTGCTCCCCAAGTCCCCCGGGCAGGGCAGGAGGCTTGGGACCATTCCCTCCCTCTGCATCCCGGTGCTGGCTCAGGCATCGCCAGAAATGTTTCCAGCCAGGTGGTTATTGCTGGCTTCCTCTCCAGGTGGGCATTCAGAAAGCTGAGGAGGGAGATGGGAAGAAGCTGAAAAGCCCAAATCCTCTGAAATAGCTTCTCCCTTCCCCTGAGGCATAACCTAGGCTCTGCCAGCACCCAATTTAAGGATGTGACCCTGCCTGCCTTCCTGAAACCCGAGCCATTCCCTCCGCACCATGTCTCCTTAGAGGTCTTCCCCCTCTTCCTCCCTCTCTCCTTCTTCTTCCTCTTCTTCTTCCCCCTCCTTCTCCTCCTCCCTCTCTTTCTCCTTTGCTTTCAGGATGATCTGCCCCAGGATGGGATGCAGGGCTGCCGTCCTGCGCTAGAGCTGTAATCCAGCTGACAGCAGCCACATCCCAGCCCCAAAGGTGCAAAGAAATGACAGGCTGGAGCTGTTCAGTTGATGGATAAGATCCTTTTTCTCTTCCTTTTTTTTTTTTTTAATTTACTAAGCAAAATCTCACCTAAAGAAAAAATTCCTGCCTTATCCCCATCAGCTCTCTCCTGGGACAAGAGGAACTATTAATTTCAACAATTATTTTCAAATTTTTTTTAACTAATTAGCCAGCTCTTTCCTTTACTTCAAAAGAGAATATTTATTTCTGGGATTAAATATACCCATCTTTATACTGGAAAGAAAATACCAAACAGGTATGTGGATTTATGATGCTTTTTTTCAGGTCAGCGTGGTAATCACAAATAATGATCTGATGGGGCGGTGGTGGCTGAAAGACTAATTTCTCATTAAGTTGTTGGAATAATTGAAAAGTGGAAAAAGTCACAGCTAGAGAGCAGGGGTGTCAGTTCAGCCGCGGCCAAGGGGGACCAAAGGGGACCAAAGAACCCGCAGGGTCTTGTGTTCAGACGGGAGGAGGGAGTTTTCACCGAGAGCAAAGAGCTGGTTGGGCACAGTGTGTCTGCTGTGGTGGGTGTTATTTGGGGTAAAAGCAGGGACTTTCTGTGCCCCACGTTAGAGCCCTGCTCCTACCCTGTATGTGTTGCATCAGACGTGGTGGCCAGCACTCGTGCAGGATGGGGGCTGATACGGGGTACGCTGCTTCTTCCATGGGATGCATGGTTGGGGCTTGTTTTACAAGACACCTTACAGCTTGGAAGTCTTTAGTTTGAAGGCACTTTCAGAAACCTACATTCAGCAACCCTCTAAAAGTGATGCTGTGCTTTGCTATCATGCCACAATGGCTTATAAGCAGTTTTTAATCTATAGGCATTCTCAAAGGGCCCCAACTCCCCGGGTGCAAGGAAAGGGGATTCAGTTTGCCGCTGAACCCCAAGCATTTGGATGAGGATGGAGAAGCAGGTGGGAAAGCACAGAATGAGAAGGAAAATCGGGTTTTACCTTTTTGGGGACAGCCGCGGCGCAGCATTGCAGTGGTTAATGCCCGCTGCCACCTTGCCAGGGTGCAGGAACGCGCTGGCTCCAGCACAAAAGTGGCCCGTGATGACAACGTCCCCGAGAGCAGGGCACGGTGCAGGGGCTTGGCCGGGCAGGGCAGTGGAGGGGCCGTCTGTCAGCCCTGCCCCACCGGAGAGCGGGGAGGGCTGGCGGGACAAAAGGCGACATTATTCGGTGCTGTAGGAGGGATGAATGGAGTATTGAGAAACACCACCTCAGGGACTAGATTGATTTTCATCCCCCGGCAGTGAGCTGTCTGTCTGCTGGCGGGTCTCCTCCTGGGGCTTGGTCAGCAGGAGCTGAGCGGTGAGAGCAGGGAGGTGTAATGGGGCCATATCCCATCCATGGTGGCTCCAACCTGCACCTCCAGCACTGTGCTACCACCACCTCTTGCAGGGGCACACAAAAAGTCTTCATCTACCATCATCTCTTGCTGGTGCAGGCAACGAAGTCAAAGGCTTGGTCTGGAGGCTTGGGAGCCCACCCAGCCTATGGTCTTGAGGGACCTTGGCTGGGTGGACATAGCACCGGCACATGGTCCCACCTGGGAGCTCTTCCCAGCCCATGCCTCCACATCGGAAAACCGGGAGCTGCAAAAGGCTGTATGAGGGGTTTCTGCAGGGAGGGTGTTTGATCATCAATGCGGTGGATTTCAACATCCTTTCCCAAGTTTCTGACCATCAGTAGATGCTTTGAGCAGCAGCAGTCGGTGCCCATCCCTTCAGGAGATGTTGCACCTTGTGTAGACTGGAGGGACTAATTTTATGCCTCTGCTAAACTGAGACTTACAGCCTGGCTTTAGAGCCAGCATGTGAAAGCATCCTCACGATGGCACTCCTCCACCAGCGCACGCTGCTGTCCCAGTGCTGCTGTCAGGCCGACTGCTGGGACTGCTGGGGTGTTGCTGTGGGTTCGCAGAGGTGTAACAGAGAGCAGAATCAGCCTCCATCCCGCTCCCCAACAGTGTGTGAGTGAAACAGAGCTAGAAATCCTCCACTTTGGCAGTAATGTCTGAAGGGAGCAGTAAATGAAGGGGAAATGGCATTTTATTATATTTAATCTTTTCCTTGGTTTCTGCCTGACATTCCCCGTTTGCTTTTCACCTTGTCCCCGCCGAGTTTGTGTCCCCAGGTGAATGACGCTGTCGTATCAGACCCCAGAAATTTCTATCTTGCCACAGAAACGCCTTTCCCTGCTTTTTCCCACAGGATCATGAAGAGCAGAGACAATGGGGGTCTGTGGGTAAAGCCCCGGGGAAGGTGCCAGCCGAGGCAGGGAGGTCCCATGTTAGCGTGGAGGTCTCGGGGGACATCAGTGGCCAGGAATTAGAGCTGCCCAGGAGAGCTCTTGGGTGCATTAATTCATCACGGGGTGATGAAGAAAGATGGGTGCAAGGCACCAGGCAGGGCGTTTTGGTAACTCAAGTGCCGTATATGACCACATCCTGCCCGGCGGGACCCCATGGGGACCCCTGTGCAGGCTGGGCGCCGGGAAGGGCCCCAGGGAGTGGGGAGGCTGTGTCCCCCACGGAGCAGATCCCTTCTTCATATCAGGAGGAGGTGGGTATGGTCTCCAAGAGCCTGCTGGAGGAGAGCACCGGAGGGAGATGAGCCAAGGCAGAGCAGAGGGTTGGCCGCGGCTGTGTCCAGGCTGGGCTTTAGCTGAGTGTTTGTCACTGGCAGAGCCGGAGCAGCCTCACGGGGGGGGACATGGGGCGGGCAGCCTGGCTGGGGGCAAAGTGAAGTACCATCCCTTTCCAAAGGGGGTTGTGTGACATGACTTGGTAGAGTATTAGGTCCACTCCATGGTTTAGGAAGTGCCCTTCAGGCTTGTGTGGATGAGGAGCTCCTTCCCAATTCTGCCTGGATTTAATGTGTGACCCAGTTTACCCATGTGTGGTATGGGGCATATGGTATATATGTGCTACGGGGTTTGCTTGTAACCTCATGTAGAAGTAACAGAAGGACAAGCTCCACATGAATGCAAACAGGATGGCTCCCTGAATGTCTGGGGGCTGAACACCCTGGGTGAGAGCTCTGAGGCTCAGCATTCAGGTGTCCTGGTGGGTCTGAGGTCAACCCTTCTGCCTGTACGGCACCCCAGCCTTGAGTTTTGGAACTGGAAGCCCTGCTTCCAGTTTTGTCTTGCGGGTGGGATGTGGCCCTGCAGCTTCACCTTGCCACTCCAAAAAAAATCTCTTGTTTTCAATAAATCCAACCTGAATTATTTTTCATGTGACTTCTGGTCATTGCTCCAGCAAGTGCCGAGGAGGGACTTGTTTGCAGGTCTTGCACGGCCCTTGGTGGGGCGAAGGCCCTCCTGGCTGTCACCACTAATGCTGCTGTCTGCATGTTTCAGCGACAACCTCCTCTGGACGCCCATCTGCGGGAGGACCGTGGTGCAGCAATGAGACTTGGTCCCCATCCAGCCAGCTGGCACAGCGTGGGGAGGCTGGACATTGGGGTGCTGCTTCTCTCCCTGATGCCAGCCGCGCTCCTCCTCCTCCTCCTCGGCCCCACTGGTGAGCTCCCATGTGGTGTGGTGGGAGGGGGGGAATTTTAGGCACCCATTATCTCCCTCCTGGCCTCAGCTTTGTGGGCACGAGATTTTCTTCTTGGAGAGCCATGAGCAGGAACACCACGACGTCCCCAATTGCGCTGAGCGTGCACAGGGATGGAGGGAGCAAGTTCAGCTCTTATCTGCCACCATGACCTGTGTGTGATGGCAAGTTCAGCATTCAGGGCTGGCGGGTGGCTGGAGCAGGCAGGCGGCTGGAGCAGGCAGCTGCCAGCAATGGGGATGGTGCAGGTCTGAGCCACAGAGCAGGTAGTGCTGCTGGGAGGATGCTGACAGCCAAGGGATGGGAGCTGTGGTACCGGTCCTGCAGAGGCGATGGGTGGGATGAGCACCCGTCCCCTGAGGACACCCGTCCCGAGTCACTCCTGGCAGGCACTGTCCAGCCAGGCTGGGAAGCATTTAAATCGAACTGGAAAAAGCCATTCTTGCTCTCGAACAAGGGTCCACACAAGTGCTGCGGCAGCGTAATTATCCTGGTGTGACTTTATCAATTACAGCCAGGCGGTTGGTAACACCTTCCTGCCTCAACAAAGCCCTGCCAAGACAAAGCCAGCCAGAAAGCAGGCAATTAAGGTGTAGTCAGACATCATAATTGGATTAAATCAGGTTTTACAGTTCCCATCCCCTCAGCTGGAGCTTCTTGTCCGTCCGTGTCCCCCCCAAGCTGCTGGCGGCAGCGCCTGCACCCACAGTCGGGGTGTGGGGACTCTGGGGGGACCCTGGTGGCTCTGCCGCTGTCCCCTGCACTGCTGGGCTCTCCCAGTTCTCTTCATTAATGGGCATGGCTAAGTCACTAACGAAGGGCGATTTGTCCTCCCATTTGGCGGTTTTATTTAGCACTGTGCCCTGAAAGGGATGGTGTTTACTTGAGCTAGTTTCCCCTTTTCTTTTGGCTTTGTGAAGCTGGATCAGAGAAATGTGGAGGGCTCTATCTCTTCTCAAAAACTACTGGTTTCCTCTCATTCCTCATTGATGTAGACATACCAGGCATATTTTTTCAGGTCTCTCTTGATTTTGCTGGAGGATGCTCTCAAATGAATATTTCAGAGCTTTGATTTTGACTTAAAGGAAGATGAATATTGAATATTTAACAATGTCCTTTTTATCCACTGCTTTTTCGGCGCTGGAGTGGACTAGGTGTTAAAAATCAATACAAACCAGGATCAAACGCTCTTCCTAAAAAGCCTCGCATCTCCACATTTTTGGTGCAAAGGTGATTTGAATTACCTCTCTCCTGTTATCCAGCCCACGGGGCTGCTGTGTCCTTCATCATCCTCTCCTTCAGCGAGCCAGCCTCTCTGCTCCCTCGGTCTTGCCTGTTTAATCCCCAGTTCTTGCTGGCATCGCAGCATCACTTTCCAGCCTGCCTGGGTCCAGCTGGGGTGGCTGGGGAGAGCAGCAGCACCCGACCGTGGCTGGAGCTCCCCGGCTGCCGTTGTTCATCCCAGCTATGGGTGGCATCTCGCTCCTAGCCCCTGCCCCTGGGTGCTAAGTCATAGTTACAGCCAGACAGTTGCCTTACTCATGTTTCTCTTGGGGCTTCTGGGTCTTTCTTTGACAGCCCTGTTTTGTAGCTGACCTAATGGTCTCCCAGGCCACGTGCTAGCAAGGCAAAAGGGAGGTGGGTTCATCTGCTTGACCATCCCCTCCAGGCTCACGCTGCTTCTCATGGCGGTGACATCCGCCTCTGGAGCGGTAGGAATTGACCTTCACGTCATTGCTTGTAGGCTGAGCATGAAGCAGGACAGGGCTGGTCCAAGCCAGGGGTAGGAAAAGATGCCACGGAGCCACCATGGGCGTTGATCAGCCCTTGGCTGCTGTAATTAGCGTGGAGGGATTTTGTTTGCTTGGAAGGTGTCACCCGTGGAAGAGGGCTGTGCAGCCGGAGTCTCAGGCCCAAGGTGCCCTGGATGCCCGAGGAGATTTGTGCTGCCCTTGCTGCAAGCTGGCCTCAAGCATCTGTCGGGGGCTTGTAAACTCCTGGGGCACCCGCAGGGGCAGCGACAGGGACATCCACGAGGTCCAGCCACCTGTCCCCCATCCACCATCCACCGGGGCATCACGATCATGTTGCCATGACTCCCTGGACAAGCCAGAGACCTCCGTGCCCCGTGCTGGCAGCATCCCCAGGGGGACCCCACATCACTCAGAATTGGGGCCAAGAGGGTTTTTATGCCCAAATAACACCCAAACTGTGGGAGAGGGGCCCAGCCCGGTGGGGGGAGTGGGTTGCCAGGGGAGGCTTTGGCTCTGCCCACAGCCCCCCCGAGCATCCATACCCCTAGGTGCGGGACTGCTGGCAGGGTGCTTTCAGAGCCCTTATTTAAACCCAGCTGACCGGGATGGGGATGCATCCTGCAAGCACTCAGCTCCCTCCGGATGCTGCTTGCTCACACTGGTCGGAGAGGGCTGAGAATTAAATGGGAATTAAAGCCCCGCAGCAGCGCTGTTTCTCGCGTGGCCGGGCAGCTGAGCCCCGAGGCAGAAACTGCCAGGGGTCCATCTGTGTCCCCAAAGCTCTCACCCCATCACCCCCTTGGGTGGTGGATGAGAGCCGGATTCCCTGCAGCGCTGAGGCTGGCTGGAAAACAGATGGAAAGAAATGGGATAAATGTAGGTACAGGACCCAAAGGAAAGCCCCAGCTATTGCACAATGGCACACTGTGTGTTGCAAACCTGTTGCTGCCCTTCCTGAGCTGGCTGGGAACAAGAGATCCCATCCTGACTTTCCAACACCCCCAAATTACACCAGCCCTGGTGCTGCAGATGACCAGCAGCTCTGCTCTGGATTTACCCCCACCGCTACATGGAAACAGTTTTGTTTAATTGGGAAGACGACAGAGGAGTCCCTCCTCTCTCAGCTATTGCTCGCTCTGCTCCACCAAGCTCCTTCCCGGCTGCAGGAGGACATTTCTGCGGCAAACTCTTGCTAAGCCCTTGGCAGCATCTCCTGGGCTCCGGTTACCGGGAGGGCTCAGTTCCTGGCCAAGGAGCTGTGGCTGCGGCTGTGCTCCGTGCTCCTCTCCGCTCCCTCCCAGTTTTTAATGCACCTCTTCTCCTTGAGCAGTTGATGGTGCCACCAGCACCCGGTGCGAGGTGCCATGCACCCCAAAGGGTGGCAGGTGAGGGGACAGGCACCCACACCTGTGTCTCCCCAAACCAGTCCGGTGCAGCCAGACCCACTTTTATGGGCCGTGGCCCTGCACGTGGGCTGCAGAGCAGGGCTCACCCTGGGCACCGCAGCAGGCAGAACACTGCTCTGCCTGCACCAGAAGGGTTATCCTGCCCAGTGGCATGCAGCAGTGGCTGCCTGCTGTTCTCCTGTGCTGCCTGTTTCCATCCTGGAAGGTGGCTGCACCCCATCAACGGGTGTGTTGGTACATGCGTATAAATATAGAGCTTGCAAAAAGCAGACTTTATTGGGAAAAAAAAGAAAAACATCAACTAAAATGCTCATAGGGATGCTCAGTGCAGCGTTTTCCATCAGGAGATCTCCAGCGGGTTTCCCGTGCCAGGCAGGATTGGTTTTCCTCATTCCCATCTCACCCCCCAAGTTTTCTGTAGGGAGATGGGGCATGGGGCAGGAGGATGTGGGAGCTGCCCAGGACCCACAGCAAGCCAGCAACAGAGCCAGGGAGACATGAAGGGCCCCGAGACCCAGCCCAAGGCACAACCCACCTGGGGCTGCTGCTGCCAGCCACCGGCTTCATCGGAGGAGCTGCTGGCCCAAGACGAGGGGAAGGAAGAAGAGGGGCTCCTTCTGTCTGAGAGCCAGCAATGCCCCGTGCCAGCCGGGGAGCAGCTTGCTCTCAGGGAGCTGGTAACGGCAGCCCTTGGCACCCCTCGGCCACGCATCATCTCAGGGAGTTGCACGAACCTGGGTGACCCAGGACGTAGGGCAGGGACACAACCTGGTGCTTAAAGTCCCACCACAGAGCCAAATGACTCACACCACACGCTGCTGCCTCAGTTTCCGCACCTGCAAAGCAGATGAAATGATGCCCTGGGCTAGGGTGTTTATTTTTTCCCCTACAAACCTCAGGTCTTTGCAGAAAAGGGAAGGGACAAGTAATTTCTAGTAAAATTTCAAGTTCTCAGAGCTCCAAGAATGAACCCAACTGTCCTTGCAAAGAGCCTGGAGACAAACCCTGCCCCAGGAGAGCACGCTGGCTCCAGCACTCCACTTATTTAACTGGGTAGGGTGTGAGTGCTCCCGAGGCTGAGGGGGTGACTCCTGCAGAGCGTGTGGGGTGGGTTGGGGGGGGCTGCCGGGTCCTGCACGTCCCCACCATGCCCGCCCGCATCCCTGCTGCTGTCATCCTTTGAGCTGCATCCCTCCTCTGCTCGCTGCGAGGATGCTGGGGAGATCTGATCCCTTTTCTTCTCCCTCGCAGGCGCCACCTCCGAGCCTGTGCTGTTGCCATTCCCAGGTGAGATTCTTCTCTTAAAGCTGCTTTTCTCTAGAAAGTTGTGTGGTTGAAAAATGCTTTTCTTTTTTTTGCTAATAATGGGGTTTGAGGAATTTCAAAAAGGAAGCACATTGGTTTGGAACAAAAAGTGGCAACAAAAAGTGAAACTTCTTTTACAGAAAGGAAATAGAGATTCTTTATTATCCCTATTCTGCTTATTATCCCGAGAGGGGAATTTTGCTGCCTCCTGCTGAGTCCCTGTCCCTGTGCCATTTGTCACGCCCAAGGAGCAATTCCCTTGATGTGGCAGGCCAGGGGTGCTTACAAGCCTGCTCCCCATCGCCAGCAGCTTGAGAGATTATCTCCATCCCACCAACTCCCACGTGGCACCAGGTCCGGACGCGTTCATTGAGGCTAATAAGAATTTGCTAATTGCACCTCATCACTTGTCACCCATCATATGTCATCATGTGTCCGCTTTCCTCTTCTCCCGTTGGGTTATTGCCCAGGCCATTAGTAGGCAAGATGATGGGGTGATGGTGCATCTCATTTATGTATTGAGATGTATTGAGTCTTCATGTCTGCTGCCTCCAGCAGAAGAAGAGAAACCCATGTCCCCCCATCAGGTGGGCAGCAGCAAGCCAACAGCTGCTTTGTGCTACAGCACAGGCTCACCATTTTCTTTAAGGAACAGAGATTTGGTGCAGAGAGGGCTCCTGCCCTCCCCATGACACCCACCAAGTGTTTGCCACCTCCTGGCCCCAGGGTGGGCTCGTTGCCTGCTGAGGGACCTATCCCTGCCCGTCCTTCCAGAGGTACGGCTTGCCAACGGGCCCAGCCGGTGCCAGGGGCGAGTGGAGATCCTCTACAATGGCTCCTGGGGGACGGTCTGCGATGACGACTGGGACATTGTGGATGCCAACGTGGTGTGTCGCCAGCTGGGCTGTGGCCACGCCATCGTCCTCCCGGCTGCCATGACCTTTGGCCAAGGGAGTGGACCCATCTTCCTGGACAACGTGGACTGCAAGGGCTGGGAGGCAGCCTTGAGCGAGTGCTGGAGCCACGGCTGGGGCATCCACAACTGCTACCACTATGAGGATGTGGCTGTCGTATGCAACGGTAATGAGGCAAGGAGAGCAGGGGGGTGCCTGCGGTGCTGCAAGTCCTGGTGTCTGCAGACACCTTGGGGGAGCCCAAGAGTTGTATCTCAGAGCCTGTTCCTCTGAGCCAGGGTCAGCCAAACCTCCTCTGCATCCTTCCTCCACCCCTTTCTTCAATCCAGGTCATCTCCCAGCTCAGCACGCTGGTGCTCCATAGGGTGACCAGCCTGTTTTGTGTTCCCCGTCACTCCCAGCTCAGGGACTTTGCAACCTCTCCAGCACAATCCCTGGGGAAAGAGCACGTGCCCACCCACGCTCCTGCCTCTGAGTCAGGCAGGACTCAGAAGTCCCCTTTTGACTTGCCTTTCTTTAAATCGCTGAGCTTTTCAGTAGGAAATGTTCCTAAAGGTGAGAAAAGCAGTGGAAAGCATTTGAACTTGGCATGTGAAAGTGGAACGGCTCCGTGCCGACCCCTATATACCCTGCACACTCCTTCTGCATAGCTACATAGGGTTTGCTCGCCAGCCATGCATCAACAACCAGTAAACATGAGGCTGTGCAGACCCGGAGCTTGGCCACGGCTGCAACCGCTCAGTGAATCCCTGCGTCCTGCAGAAGCGGGGCTTGGAAAGGGGGAGCTGCTGGGCTGGCTGGTGGGTTGGACCAGCAGCAACCAGAGAAAGGAGGTTGTGAATTGAGCAGGAACCCCAATTCAAGGAGCTGTTGGAGAGGAGATACGGAAGGACTGAAGAAGGAGGTGGAGGAGATGGGTCTGAGGGCAGAGGAGCGGCTTGAGCCCTTGCTTGGCTGGTGAAGGAGACCAGGAGATGCTCTGGGGTGGCCCTCAGAGGAGATGCAGGAGTTTGACCCAAGCACCAGACCCCTAGGGAAGGTGCTCCCACCGGTGCTGTGTGGAAGCTTCCAAGAGCCAGCTTTCTGTCGGTTGTGATTACAGAGGAAAGAGTGGAGCTGGCCAGCTCTTCACCGTGCTGGTGGGCTGGGTTTCCCAGGATGCTTCCCGCAGCCCTCCGGCATGCATGTGGCCGGCAATGGGACCACTCGGCTCCGCTCCTGTCCAGCTCCCCGCACCATCCCCAGACAATTTCACCACCCCAGCCAAGGAGCTGGGACAAGATGGGCAATACGGTAGCTTGAAAGAACATTGTTAGCAAAAGAAATAAGGTAAAACCACCAGGAGAATCAAAATATTACTGTTTTTTTCTATATTTATGCCACCACTTTGAATCCAAATTCCATGACAGGTGGGAGCGTGACTCCCAACAGCTCAGCGCAGCGTTATGATTTAGTCTGGGTCCCCGTGCCAGTCTGCCTGGCACAACTTCCCACCGTGCCAGCAGCTGAGGTCCTGGCTCCATCCACCTCCCTGCACCTACAACTGGGCAGATAACTCTGGGCAGAGCAGTGTCTGCAAATCCCTCTTTCTTTCCCCGTCAGGGCTGGTTTGGTGCAAACCCTCTTGCTTTCCGTGGTGTGTGCTTGCCAGCGTGTGTGCACGCTGGTGCCCGAGCAGGGGAAGCAGCGGGGCGGGCAGCGCGTAGGGGCACTGCTCACAGCCGGCTTCTGGATGGATTGCTGTGGGCAGCAATGGTTGCCGTCTCTCCGCTTCCCTTTTCAGAGCTCTCGCCCACGCAAGCCAGCGAAGGACCGACAAGCAGGACCCTCACAGCCTCGGTACAGGATGGGGAAAGTAAGCTGCTTGGCCGTCGCTTGCAGGGGCCCATCCTGGCTGAGGGCTGGTAGAGAGCAGCGTCCCCCACCCATCACCCGCTGCCCCTCCATGAAGCACCCCAACTCTCTGGCTCCGAGGGGCAGAGCCCTGGGGACCCCGTCATTGTGCCGGCCATGGCCAAACCCTATCCCAGAGGTTCACCGAGGCTCCCATCAGCCGGGCTGCCCTAAAGCATCGCCCCTTCTCCGCAGTTTCTCGCCTGGTTTCTTTGCCATCATGGGCACTGCCAGATCCAGGCTCGGTGGCATCGCTGTGCCGTGGCGTGTGTGGTGACCTCCTGGGGAAAGCAATGTCCTTCTCACTGTGTGCTGCCACCCCCCAGGTGATGGCAGCATCCGTCTGGTGAGCGGGACCGACACCTGCCAAGGCCGAGTGGAGATCTTCTACCGCGGGAACTGGGGCACCGTCTGTGACGATGACTGGGGCCTGAGCGATGCCAGCGTGGTGTGCAAGCAGGTGGGCTGTGGCCAAGCCCTGGATTACAAGAGCAATGCCTATTTCGGCTACGGCACGGGACGTATCCTCCTGGACAACGTCAACTGCGACGGCAGCGAGCCCTTCCTCTCCGCCTGCTACAGCCTCGGCTGGGGCATCCATAACTGCGGCCACCACGAGGATGCTGGGGTCATCTGCACAGGTACAGGGGCAGAGCATCACCTTCCGGGCTGTCCCCCGGGGGGAAAAAATCCAGGGACATCCTAGTCCCCAGGGAGAAATGGCCTCAGAGAGAGGCTGACGTGCCCAAGGTCAGGCAAGGACCTGGGTTCTGCGCTGCGGGAGCATCCTTTCTCCTTATCTGCCATCATCCTGGTGCTCCAGAGCAGGCTCTGACACCGTGCAGAGCGCCTGGGACACAGCCCAAGCAGCAATTTGCAAGGGAGATGCATCTGCCTGCCTGCCATGTCCCTGCGCTGCCGGCTGGAAAACAAGCTGCCCGTGTCCGGAAGGAGCGAGTGGCTGCCAGGGAATGGGCACGCCACCAGACCCGGCCTGACTCCCCTTCTCCTCCCTAAATGATGTATTTCTGCCTTTCTCCACTGATTACCATTTATAATGTTAATAATCCCCCTGAATTCCCTCATTATCACAGCTAATGATGGGAGCACTAAGTGCCGGCGCTTTCCCTTTCCCACTATTACCGAACAAAGAGGCTGATGCAGGAGAAAAGGGACAATTTTCTCAGGCTGGTCCTTTCCTCCCTAAATGTCCCCATCCCCTCTGGCACCTTGCCTGGGCACGGAGCCGATGGCACCACCACACATGGCCCTTGCTTGGTGGGGCAGGGGAAAAATGAAGCTTTAGAGTTAACGCACCCTGCCTGATAAACCTCCCAGGTATGCAGAGAAGCGAGGGACCCCTCGGCGCTGCGGGTGGGACCTCGGTGCTGAGGTTGGGGTGGAGAAGCACCATCTCCAGCATGTGGGCAGCAGGGTTGTGTGGGTGGACATGGGCCATCTCCATCCCCATCACCCTGGAGCACCCAGACCAACCTGGGTCTGCCTCCCTGAGTCAGCAAGTTCAAGGCTTTGCAGCTTCTCCTCGCATGTCACCTCTGTCCCTCTGTGTCACTGCAGGGCTGGACACGTCCACCATCACATCCTTCACCACCTCGGTGGCCCTGGACTACGAAGAGACACTTACTGCCACGGCCACAGGTAGGAGGTCGGCAGCCACCCGGCTCACCCTTGTGCCATAGCCAGGGCTGGGGGCTCACTGCGGGGACCGAGTCTTCTGTGTCCTCCCGTGACCCCAGCACGGTCACCCTGGGGTCCTGCTGCACGTAGGTGAGGCTTGGGGGGGTGACATTGCCTACGGCAGGAGCTTGCCACGGGGCTGCCGCCGTGCTAGAGGCCGCTGGCACCGACTGGAGCAGGGGCAGCGGGTGCTGGAGCTGGACCCCCCCAATGCCCGCGTGTCCCCACGCTTGTCCCAGCAGCGACAGACGGCAGGGACCAGCCCTCCCAGGCCACCGAGATGGTCACCACTGCTCTCCTTACCGTCGAGCAGGAAAGTAAGTGTGTGGCCACTGCTAGTCCTGCACGGGGGCCGGTACGGCCCCCCAGGCTCCACGTCCCTGGGGGGTCACCCCATATCCCCAGGGCTCACCCCACAGCCCCGGGAGTTACCCCATGCTCCCAGGGGACCTTCCACATCCCCTGGGTTTATCTCGTTCTCCCAGGGCTCACCCCACGTTCCCATGGGATCTCTGGCACTCAGCGGTTCACCCCACACTCCCAGGGAGTTGCCCCATGCCCCCAGGATGTAACCCATATCCCCAGGGCTCTCTTATGTCCCCCGAGTACCCCAGGGAGTTACATCCCCAGGGCTCACCCCACAACCTCGGGGCTCACCCCATGCCCCCAGGGCTCACCCCACATCCCCAGAGGCTCACCCCATATCCCCAGGGCTCACCCCATGCCCCCAGAGGGTTGCTCCCATGCCCCCAGGGCTCACCCCATGTTCCCTGGGAGCTCACCCCATGCCCCCGGAGGGTCATCAGGGGACATCGGACCCGCCGTGGAGCTCCAGTCCCCCCAGCAGCGTGCCTGTGCCGGGGCCCCCCATGCAGGTGGCAGCCTGCGGCTGGCGAACGGGAACGGGAGCTGCCGTGGGCGCGTGGAGGTGCGGCACCACGGCACCTGGGGCACCGTCTGCGACGACGACTGGGACTTCCCCGACGCCCAGGTGGTGTGCCGGCAGCTGGGCTGCGGTGCCGCCCTCGCCGCCACCATCCTCGGCTCCTTCGGCTACGGCAGCGGGCCCATCCTGCTGGATAACGTGGGCTGCAGTGGCAGCGAGGCTCGCCTGGCCGATTGCTTTCACCTGGGCTGGGGGCAGCACAACTGCGGCCACCATGAGGACGCCGGGGTCATTTGCCGAGGTGAGAGTGGCAGCGAGCCCGGTGGCCACCGGCTCCCACCCGAGGGTCTTCCCTCACCAGCTGGCTGGGAGAGGGGGATGGATGCGACTACCCGGGGCTCCCCAGCTCTCCGCTGAAGCCCAGCTCGGTGGTGTGGAAATCCCACAAGATAACAGGATTCCAGCCACATGCATGCTGGCCATGGGAAAGGGGGTCCCCAAAATGGGGTGATGGGTGAATGTGAGCCCCAAGACCCTGGGGTTGCTCCTGCCCACAGGAGGACAGCAGCAGTGGTCAGGTGTCACGGTGACCAGTGATGGCCAGAGCGTGGGTACCACCTCTGGTCTCCGCTTGTGCGCTTTCCCACCCCACATGTCCCTGCATCCAACCCCAGCCAGCCCCATGCCGCTGCTGGGGGGCTCTGACCTGGCCCTGGGGGGGCACAGGGGTCCCCTGAGTCACTTTTCCCACCCCTTTCCTGCTGCACCAGGCACTGACGATGCTGGAGACCATTTTCAAGAAGCCACTGCTACAACCACCACGTCAGCCCCGACCCGTCCCAAGGATGGTAGGTATCGAGGTATCACCGGGGACGCGGTGCCAGCCCTGGGGACGCTCTGCACCAGCACAGGGTGGAAATGGAGGTGGCTTGGGCAGAGGCCAGCAGCTTCGGCAGTGCCTGAAGCACTGACCTGGAGCAGCCCACGGGAGGGGGAAAAGCCATGCTGGTGGCACAGTTAAACCATGGCCTCTCCCGGTGCCCCCAAGGCTGGTCTGGGCAGAGGAAGTGATGGACCTCAGGTGACCGACCTCGGTGGGGAGAGGTGATGGACCAACGGAGCTGATTTGGGAACAGAGATTATTGTCTGTTCCTTCAACCTGAACATCCACCGCGACGCTTTGGGGGTCAGCCCCAGCTCTGATGCTGGCAAGTGGTCACCCCCTCGTGCTCCTGCCTGTGCAGAGGCAGTGGTGCAGCTGTGGGGAGCAGCAAACATCTGCCCAGCCTTGGGGACACCAGGGCTCTTCTTGCCCTGGGGCCACCTGGCCAGGAAGGGCCTCTTCTCTGCCAGCCCTGGGGAGCCAGCCTGGCGGGTACCCCTGTGCCAGGGCGGTGGTAGGCAGGTATAGGGGGATGCAGTGCTGGGGTGGGCACAGGCAGGGGCTGCCCCTGGGGCTGCCTCACCTCACCCCCTCCACAGGATCCCTGCGCCTGGTGAACGGCAGCCACCGGTGCGAGGGACGCGTGGAGATGTTCTACCTGTCCCAGTGGGGGACGGTGTGCGACGACGCCTGGGACTTGTGGGATGCAAAGGTGGTGTGCAGGCAGCTGGGCTGTGGGCATGCCGTGGCAGCCTGGGGGGAGGCACGCTACGGCCAGGGCACCGGCTACATCTTCCTCGACAACCTCAAGTGCAAGGGCCACGAGCTCTCGCTGCTACGCTGCTCCCACATCCGCTGGGACGTCCACAACTGCGACCACTCCGAGGATGCTGGTGCCGTCTGCGGCATCCTATGACCACCCACCCACCCACCGGGACCCTCATGCAGGTATGGGGGGACGGGGATGGTGACAATGCCCATGGAGAGGGGCTGAACCCTGGCTGCTGGCCAGGGACACTCGTTCTCTGCCTCAGTTTCCCCACTCACCCCACAGGGGCATTGGCTGGGCCACCCGTGGATGTTTGGGCTCTGAGGATGAGGAGAGCTGGGTGAAGATCAGGCTTTCCTCATCTCCTAAAATACTGGCTGAAGCTTTCCCCCCTGAACTGTCCCTTGGAAAAACAAAACTGATTTTGATGTGAAATCTGGTTGGTTTCAGCCATTTCATTTAAGAGATGAGGGGAGAAAAATGGATTTTCTGCTGTGAAAATGACATTAGATTATACTCAGAAAATGTAAAAAGGGGGCTGAAATCAAACCAGGACATTCCAGTGGCTCTGCAATGAGTTGTTGCTGTTCTGTAATTTGCTTTGCAACACCCCCAGCAATCTGAATACCAGGTTTTTCTTCCATTTTGGCAGAAGAAATACCAAGTCCTCACCAATTTCCGTGCAGCAGGAACGCAGGTGTTGGATCTCACACCGTCTGCTACCCTGTCCTGTTTCATGGCTGCCCAGTATTCCTTCCTCGTCCCCATTTCACCTCCTGTTTCTTCTGCAAACACCGCTGGGTTTGCAGAGAGCTCAGCCAAGATTTCTCTTCCCTGGGGGGTTCAGCCAGTCCCTGCCCAAAAAAGCCCTTGGGGAGCCAGGAAGGACCAGGCTCCCCGCAGCCTCCCCATCCTTCCTCCACCCTGCGCGGTCCAGACCAGCTCTGGCTGCTCTTTCCCAGGAGCTCTGTTATGCTCCGTGCTCCGAGGTGTCCGGGGCAGGCAGGGAGCTGGCAGGCAGGGCAAGAGCAGGTGGAAAACCATAGGGAAGACCCCAAATCCCTGCTCAGCGCGAGGGGAGGGTGGCGGTGCCGAACCCGGGAGTCCAGTCGCTCCCCAGTGCTGTGCCTTTGGGGTAAAGGCTGTTTCCCTCCCAGCTCAGGTGGAAGGACCCAGCCTGCAGCACCAGCCGCCTTTGCTGTCAACCGTTTCTGATTTCTAACGGGACACCAGCAAAATGATCTTCGTGTTTTCATGGACGGGGTGCGAGGGCGGGGAAGGGCTCGTGCAGCGGCACAGAGCATGTCCCAGCTGCTCCCTCCGCCGCACTCACTCCTCTATTTGTGCAATTCTTTTGTTAATAATAGATTGTGCATATTCCTGGGTTTTTTTCCCCATTTTTCTTATATGTGTTTGGGTTTGTTTTGTGAATAAATATAAGCCCTTTGAAAGTGTGCTGAGACCTCACGTGCTTCCCTGCCACCCCCTCGAAGCCCGAGCAGGAGCAAACAGCTGGGGAGCAGGCAATGCCCCAAGCCCAGAGGTGAGGGCTCCGCTCTTGCTGCCAAAAATTGGTGCAAACCCCTTGCTGGCCCCCGAGCAGCCCTCGATTGCCACCCAGTTGGGAGCCAAGCTTGGACCCTTCCCCACCCCAGCTCCGGGGGTACAGCCCTAACCCCCACCAGGCTCAGGAGGGCAAGGTTGGGTCTGGCTCCGGGTTTGTTCCCGGTGGGATTTGGCAGCCCTGTGGGCTGTGGGATCGCTGCTGAAGTGGGTCCGTTGCTGTTGTGCAGCTGTACAGGCTCTGCAGTGCTGACAGCAGTAAATTTGGTGCTGCTTGCTAATGACGGAGGAGCAGATGGGAAGAGAGACTGTCCTGGGAGCTGCAGCCCCTGCTGCTGCCTGCTGCTGCCTGCTGCTGCCTGCAGGCAGAGGCTGTGACCACAGGGCTGGGGACTGGGAGAGAGGGGTCCCCAGTTCAGCGAGGCTTTTCTGCACCCCAATTACCGGTGGTGGTGGCCTGAGCAGCGGCCTGCTGTGAGATGGCACGTCCCGGCCACCAGACCTCTGCGGACATCGGGGACATGTCCCTGAGCAGCTCCCAGGCTGGTGCGGGTCCCCTCAGGTGGCCCTGGCCCCGTGCTCCGGCATCAGGCTGATGTTGGCTGCCTCTCCACTGCTTCCCGTGGGCACTTTGCTCCCAGTCCAGATTTCCACCAGTGGGGAAACTGAGGCACAGAAGCATCTTCCAGGCAGGCCGTGGCAGCGCAGTTGGACGTGGGCTTGCTGGGACCCTGGGAGAGGCAGGGCAGTGGCGTGTGAATAAAACCTCTCCTTTTACTGGGTTCCCAGGTCCTGCATGCTCGGCTGCCCACCCCGCTGCCTCCTCATCCCCCGGCTGCCACCACCACCTCCCGCCTCGCCTCCTGCCTCAGGGACAGCTGGGTGTTGCCTGCGTCCTGCCGGCAGCAGGAGGGGGACAGAGCTATCCCCGGCAGCCCCCAGGCCCCCCCCGCAGCCCACGCCAGCTGGGGATGGGTCAGAGGGTGCTGTGGGCTCTGCCATGGCTGTGGGAGGTGGGGAGGGGGCTGGTGGCCAGGAGCTGCTCTGAAGGCTGCCGCTTCTTGGGGTGTCACGGGGAGGATTATGAGAAAGGCTGGCTGGGTTTTCCCTGTTTTCCTTGGGGACTATGCCTTGAGCTGGCAAAGCTGGGCTGGTTTTTGATGTTACGCCACACCCTGCTCCTCTTCGCTTTGGGCTGGGAAGAGCAGGTCCTGCTCTCCCTGGGCTTCTCCCTTCCATGACCTGCAATCCGGCAAGCAAAGGGTTTCCAGCCAGGAGAGACAGCAGCCTCCTCCCTTGTCTTCCAGCCTTTTCTGCCGCAACCAGCTTGGGATGGGCTGGGATCCACAGGGATCCCCCCAGACACCCCATGCCCAAGCTGGGCATCATCTCCATGGGAGCAGGGAGCGACAGGAGAGGTGGGAGCAGGGTACAAGCACCGGGATGCTCTGGCCCTGGAGCAGGGTATGAGCACGGGGGATGCTTTGGCCCTGGAGCAGTGTACCAGCACGGGGGGGGATGCCAGTGGCACAAGAGCATCCTGCTGCAGGACCACAGCCAGGTCGTGGTGGCTGCGTGGGAGCCAGGAGAAGCCGCGGTGCCTGCCTGGCTCTTCTCCTCTTGCCGACGTCAGCTGTTTCCCCATGCCTGAAGCAGCTGCAGCTCCACACCAGTCGATGCCATCGATTAGTTCCTCTCCCCATCCCTGGAGAGGGGACGTTGCCGGGGGCAGCAGGGGGGGAGAATAAATATTTCAGCAGGTCCAGGCAAAAGCTGGGGTTATTTCGGGGCCGGGATTTATGGGCTATTAGGAATAAGAAATGAGTCTGTGCTGGGGAGAGGAGACCCATTAATCGAGGCTGAAGGAGCACAAATGAGCAAGGGGAAATGGAGGAGGCTTTAATTATTTCACTGCGTTCCAGAATAATAAGGCGGCCCTCCGGCTGAGCGCTGGCATGGGGCTCAGGAGCTTTGCTCACCGGGAACTGGGGCAGGCGAGGGGGCACTTGCAGCTAAATCCCCCCCAGCTGTGCTAGGAGGGATGGGGGTCCCATTCTGGGACCAGTATGAGACCAGTGCAAGCAGCGTTGCTGGCTGGAACGTGGTATGGAGGATGCACTGCTTGTGGGGGGAGGCTGCAGAGTGCGGGGATGGCTGGAGGGGCCTGTGGGTTGCTGCCCAGTCCCAGGGGTGCCCTTCCTGGGCCGGGCCAGCCCTGCCACCCGCCGTGCCCTGTTAAGGCAATCCCGTCTGTGTCTGTAACCGGAGGAGCTGGGCACCAGCGCAGGGGTGAGTCACTGCTGGAGGCAGCCCTGGCCCGGAGAGCATCCCTGGCTCTGCTGCGCCCAGCACCACCTGGGTGACCTTGGGCTGCGCTCTGCTTCCCAGCTTGCCATGCCCCCCCGCTCTCTCTGCTGCCTCTGCATCCCCCCCGTGTGCCTCAGTTTCCCCAGGGGCACCTGGGACAGTGGTCCTCGTTCACCCCTTGGCACCCTTGGGGAGCTGCAGGGATGCAGCTGCCCTGGCTGGGGGCACACCTTACCCCACGGGGGACACCGAGGGGCAGATTTACCCCTGCCAGGGCAGCCTGCCCCATCCCCTGTGGTGGGGTGACCCAGGGATGTGGACACTCACGCGGCAGGGATGCAGGGCAGGGACAGCTTTGGACCATCCCCTCCTCTGATGGGATGGATGAGGACCAGGTCTCCCTGCAGCATCCCTGCGGCACAGCAAGTCTTGCTCCCTTGGGAGCATGGCCCAGGGTGCCGAGGTCACCCAACGGGACCATGGTGGGGTGCAGGAGCTGTCTGCTGCACCCCACGCTAGGCAGCGTCTTCCTTCCCCGCTCCTGCCAGGCCTGCCGCCGCGGCTCCCGCTGACGTCACCCCGCCGGAGCCAGGAGCTATTTTGGGAACTGCAAAGTCACTGGCGCAATTAGTCCGCTGGCAAAGGGAGCAGGGTGGCGGGGGGCCGTGGGGCCGGCTGCTCTCCACGCCGTGCCCCAGCCGTGCCGTGCCGGGGGGCTGTGTGGCCATGGCCCATGGGCACCGGCAGATCTGCACCTCACCTTGTGCCTGCAGGCTCAAGGGCTCCCTCCGCCAGGGTAAACGGCCACGGTTGCACNTTTTTTTTTTTTTTTTTTTTTTTTTAATTTTATTTCGTTCCCCTGGCAGGAGCCGCCCCACGTGGGCTGCCGAACGCTGGCAAAAGCCAGCTCGCTGCCGCCTCGCTGCCATCACTTGCAGTTAGAGAGAAGCAGGAAAGCAATTAGCTGGCAATGATGCCGGCAACGTGCTTCCCATGGCAATGCTGCCGGTGAGGGGCTGCCCTGCCAGGTGGGAGCAGGGGTCCAGCTGTGCCTGGGCGCTCTGCCTCCAGCTATGCCTTTGGTGTAATCCAGTCTGCATCTTCTCGGATGCAGCCATTGAGGTGCAGAATGGGTGCTCCCGGCTGCACGGCCCCGACAGCCCCGTTGTTTCCAGACCCAGGGATGGGGACGTGCCATGTGCTGCTGTCACGGCAGAGGGATGCCCGTCCCCGGGGCACAGCACAAGCAGACAGTGGGGTCCCGCCCTGTAAGTGCCTTCACGCCTGGGGATGTGGGGACAGTTAGAGCGGACAGTTAGGGTGCTCAGCCCTCCTTCCCCAGTGCTGGTTGCTTTCTCTGGCCACCCTCCTCACCTCCCAGTAACCTCCAGGTCATGGCCAGAGGGGACGTGCACAGAAATGCTGCGAGAAGCTGATCCTGGCAGGCTCCAAACACCCTGAAAGTGGGGCTCAAAAAATCTCTTTAAAAATCCTGAGACTTTCCCATGTGACCCTGACACCTCTTTCAGTCCCATCCCCCAGGGAAAAACCCCAAATCCTTTCTCCCAATGCCTGGGGAGGTGCCGTAGCAGGAGTCGGTGCTCAGCTCCCCAAACCCTGAGCAGGGGCTTTGGGCAGGGAGACCCACGGGGCCGGACCCAGCATGCTGGCTGTCCCCTGCCCAAGGGCACGGCAGAGATGCTTGGGTGCAGGCAGGCTGACACCCGCGGTTCCCCATTGCTTGGAGCCCCAACTCGGCCCTGGAGGGGGGGGTCCCTGCCTGCGCTGGGGCTGGAGGAGCAGCCGGTGGTCCTGGGGAGGAGGTGGATGGGGCTGGGTGGGAACAGGGGTCTGGGGGTGGCTCTGGGGGTGATGGGGGCCATGGGAGGGCAGTGGCAAGGTGGGGAGCATGTGCCCCCCCCCCGGGGCTGGGGGAAGGGGCTGCGGCGGTGGGGCTGGGAGCCGGGTGAGGCTGTGCTGAGTCACGCTGCAGAGCCAGCGAGCAGGACTGCAGCAAGCGGCTCACTGCCACCCGCCTGCAACGGGGACGATGTGACAGCCCCGTTCTGCCTGCTCGCAGCATGCTCCGGCTCCTCACCTGCTCCTGGGGGTCCAGGATGCTGATGGGGGGTGATGCCCGGGCTGGGGGTTCCCGCTGCCCCCCCAGGTCGTGGCTGTCTCAGTGCTCCCGGCCCTTCTTGCGCCTCCCCGACCCACTCCCCTTCAATAAGCATGGGGTGGCTCTGGGGAGGGGGTCCCGGGGACCCCGGGCAGGGAGGGGGTAGGACTGAGCTCTCCTTGGAGGATGAGTGTCCCTGACCCCAGCGTGGGAGGGGTGTCCCCAGGTAGCCATGACCGGGGGGGACAGCAGGGCCACGGGGCCACTCACTGCCAGCACAAACACAGAAAGGCACTTGGCAGCTGCTGGAACATGGGATGGCTTTCCCCTTGGCACCAGTGGGGTGACGGGGTGGGTTGGCAGAGACACCCCTCCCCAGCGCCACCAACCCAGGGCACAAGGCTGAGCATCCAGACCTGTGCTGGGTCCCCAACACCCCTGCCACCACACGGGACAAAGGGCCGAGGCAGGTCCCTGCTGCAGAGGGAAACTGAGGCACAAGCAGGTGCCCGAAGGATTGGTCCCAGATGCTGCTACCTCTCACGCTCGGAGCCCAGGGCAGCCCTGTCCCCGCAGGACGCTGGGGACCACCCTGCCCGGTGCTGCCCACCGGCCCTGCAGAGCTCGGAGCAGCTTCTGGAGGGACTGAGACAGGCTTTTTTTAGGTGCTCCATAAGTGCCGTCTGGGCGGTATTTATATCGGCTCCTTAAATAAGAGCTGCCATCTGAGCCCGCCATGCCTGCTTAATTATTAACATCCCACGGGGAGGCGGTGTGCCCAGCTGGCCCCAGCCCACCCTCCAGCTGGGTCCCTGGTGGGGTCCCACACCCCAGGTCCCCCCAGGTCCCCACCAGCACCCGGGGCAAGGGCTGATGTTCCGGCCACCCCAGGGCACCCCAGCTTGCCATGGGCATATGTCCTGTGTGGGAGCATCTTCCCTGGGGCTGGGAGAAAGGCTGGGGGGGCCGGGATTTTTAGAATGGAGGGTGCTGTGGCACGGGCATCGCTGTGGTTCTCAGCGCCACGGAGCTTGTGTGGGTATTAGGGATAAAGGGAGGGTGGGAGGCACCATGCACTGCCCTCCCATCCCGTCTCTGTGGCTTGAGGTGGTCCCAGGGAAAATCACCCCCGTGAGCCCGGCTCTGTACCCCGAGGGGTACGGGCAGCTCCGCCTTGTGGCAGGGCTGATGCTAAACAGTGCAGGAGGGCAGCTGCTGCAGCAGAATTAATTTGGGCTTGGAAAGTGCTTTGAAACCCTGAGATGAAAGGCCAGGGCTGAGTACACAGGGCTGCAGCTCCGCAGATCGGGGGAAGGAAGCTCCCCTTCAAAGCACCGGTGGTCTGGCAGGCTCGTCACCGGCCGCCCCATCAGTCACGGCCCCTCCATCACCTCCTGCCCCAGGTGAGGCAGCATCCTGGCTCTGGGGCATTTTGGGGAGGGTTGGTGCACCCCCGAGCTCACTCAGGTGTTGGGTGCGGGGTCCTTCCTTGGGGCCGGCGGGATCCCCCTGCTTTGGTGCGTGGCAGAGTGGAGGGGCGCTGGGCTGGGACCGAGCCTGCACCGTGGCAGGCTGGGGACCGCTGCTGGTGGGTGCCAGGGGGAGAAGGGACGCCCTTGGCCTGCTCCTAGGATGCTTCTCATGCCGTGTTGCACAGCCAGGCTCGGGGCAGCGAGGTGGAAAAGGGGCCAGGGTGCTGGGGTGTCGGGGTGTCAGGGTGCTGGGGTGCTGGGGCCAGGCAGTCTGGCCCAGCAAGGGGTCGGGAGGGAGGACATGAGGGCACTACTGTCCTGCAGCCTGTGGGGAAGGGGACACCGAAGCCAGAGGTTTCCTCAGCTTGTTTTTCACCAGCCCAACTGCAAGAGCCAGAAAACTGCTCCCCTGGGCAGGCAGCACCTTCCTCAGGGCAACCCAAGCAGTAGCCACCCAGGCAGCGGGACTGGAGGCTGAGCACCCAGCCAGGGAGCCCTGGGGCTGTGCAGGAGCTGGGGCAGCATCCCAGGGATGGGACCCATCCCAGCTCCGCACACCGGCCCTGGGGAATGCCACCTTGTGTCCCGTGCTCTGCCCGGCTTTGCCACCCACCGGCTGAAGACATGCAGGACCCCAAGCACTGGGTCACTGCTTGCTGTTGATGTCAGGCGTTGCAGGCATGCCTGCGTACCAACGGTGACGACCCTTGCCCCCGGCGTGGGGACGGGCTGGGGCACCTGCACCATGCATCCCCCTTGCTCCAAGCAAGCAAACGCGGAGGGAAGGGATGCATGACCGTCGCTCTCCCACAGCAAGCGAGGGGTGAGGATTTCTGGATCCATTTTCGGAGCAGTCAGCAGCTAACCCAAGCGAACCTCCAAGTCAAAGAGGATTTACTGCCTTCCCTTGTGGTGTCACAAGGCATTGACAAGATGTAACAGGGAAGGCAAGAAACTGTGAAGAGAAGGACTCGTCCTCCAGGCCACAGGAATTAACAAAGTGGCACATTTGAACACGCTGGAGTATTTTTAATACCGTAGGCAGAATCAGGGTTATCAGGTTTTTCTGGGACATCTGTAGAACAGACCGGCATCCTTTGGGTTTTTGTGATTTCCTAACCCAGCAGCCGTCTGGGCTCTTGCTGAGGGGTGCCTACAGGTACCAGGCAGAGGTGGGAGAAGGGCATTTACTGACAGGCAGCCAGATGACACCTCCAGCTGCCTGGGCTGCCCACCAGAAGCTTCTAGCTCCAGCCATTCACCACCGAACTTTCATCGCACCGCTGCCCGGTCTGTAAAACAGAAGAATTAAGTGGTGTGAGGGGTGCTGATTTATGCATCGGAGCCCAAAAAGGGGTTTGGATACGCTGCAGATAAATATTACGGCCAGATAGCTATTCTGAAGAATTTACAGCATTATGAATATCATGTTCTGACCTGCGATGGGGAAGGAAATCATCTGTGTTGTGAAATGTATTTATTGCTATGGTGCTTTGACAGGAATAAATCAGTATTTGTTCAGTCTGGGGCAAACACACGGTCACCGTAAATCGGCAGAGCTGCGGTGATTTGGACTAGCTGAGAACCCGCCGTATTTATGCAAATTACTAGATAAGTGTCATAAGGTTTGTATGGAGAAGCGATATTTTTTATTAGGCCAGTTGATGTACTTGGAGAAACCAGACGAGCTTCCAGGCACACAAGCACTTCTTCAGGTCCGTGTTGAATATTGTCCGTGAGAATCCAGGAGTTGTACCCAAAGGCTAATATTATTTTTTCCAAGTTAGAGGAACCATACATCTGACCCAAATGTAGGAGCATCAGTCAAAAGGCGTCTGGGATGAGCAGGCAGCTCCGCTCTGGTTCGTACCCAGAGGTCTGATAGTCCCGCTTGGCTTGGGTGACGCCCCACAGCAATTCTCCAGACTACTGATAAGAAATGGTAGCAATAGCTGAAAAACCAGTTTGGGACCCACGACCTACTTTAATATTCTCTTGCATTCTGCACTTTTTTACTCAAATTCTCTCCCCAAAGCTGGCGTCATCCAGAAAACAAGGCAAAAACCTGCTGCTGAGCTCTCCAGAGATGATGGCGAGCCTCCTCAGAAGAATGAATGCGCCATTATCAGACAAGAGGAATAAACTGCCCTTGTCTACGGGCGCTCTCCTTGGGATGGCCGTGGTGGTAAACAAAAGCCAGGCACAAAGGCTATTCTCACACCAGAACCACGTGCACCACGGGGTATGAGGCCGGGGATGTGAGCAAGGAGACAGCGTTTTATTTTAGAGAGGAAATAGAGAGGATCTGGGCGTATTTCTAGTTTTATTTCTCAGAAGGCGTGATTTCTTCTGCTCTCAGCAGCTGTAAACAAGGAAGTATTTTGTGTAAAACAAATCCATTTGATACAATTCTCCGTTATTTGTAAAGCAGTGCTAAAACCACAATAAAGATGGAGATCTCAGCCCAAAATGCTGTTGCTCGTCATCATAAAAGCACTTTCAGCATTTCCAAAATAATTTGTCCCCACCCACTCCGGTGAGACCATGGCCCACGGGCTTTAACAGGCTGTGGCCACGGTATTGCCCTGCGGAAACCGGCACGTCCCGGTGCCACTGAGGTTTCCTGTGGTGTTTCAGAAGAAAACCACAGGGCACGGGGATCGGCAAGTGGGATGCTGTGTCCTCCGAGATCGTCCTCACACCTCCCAAAGCACCCACGTGGGGACAGTGGCACCGGGAAGGGCCAGGGACGCGCGGCCAGGGACGGTGTTCGCCCACGCAGAGCCGTGCGTTAGCACCACCCAGCTCCCCCTGACCAGGAATAAAGCTCTTCCATCGGGATCAGCGTGGCTCCGTTCATTAGACCCCTTTCCATTCCCCAAGTGCTGCAGCGTCCTCTCAGCATCGCTTTATCCATAGGCTTTTTAGGAAAACGGGATCTCTTACGGCTCCTAATGGAGCTCCTAATGCACAGCAGAAGCTCTGCTAGGCCCGAGCGGACGTGCGCTTTTATTTTATTGATGAGCGAGCACACCCGCTCCCAAGCTGGCCGCTCATAAATTACCCAGTGTCGCTCCACAGCAGGGCTGCTCTGCTCCGCAGGTTGGCTGGGAGGCCCCGTCCCGTGGCGTGGGAAACGGGACGGGGGTAAAATGGGGAGTCAGTTGTTTACGCCGAGCCGTGTCACTGCAGCCTGGCCCAGCGCCATCATGGCATCATGGACCCCACAGCCCTCCGTGGGCGTGGAGGGTAACAGGGGCCCCATGCGCCACCTGCCCCAGGGGAGCCCNCCTGGACTGCGTGGGCGTGGGTTGTGAGTGGGACCTGGCTGTGAGTGGGTGTGGGCTGTGAGTGGGTCTGGGTTCTGAGTGGGTCTGGGCTGTGAGTGGGTCCAGGTTGTGAGTAGGTCTGGGTTCTGAGTGGGTCTGGGCTGGGAGTGGGCCTGGGCTGTGAGTGAGTCCAAGCTGCACGTGGGTCTGGGCTGCAAGTGGGTCCAGGTTGTTAGTGGGTCTAGATTGTGAGTGGGCCTGGGTTCTGAGTGGGCCTGGGTTCTGAGTGGGTCCAGGCTGTGAATGGCCATGGGTTATGAGTGGGTCCGGGTTGTGTGTGGGCCTGGGCTGCCGGTGGGCCTGGACTGCGAGCGGATCCAGGCTGTGAGTGCGTCCAAGCTGCATGTGGGCCTGGTCTGCGAGTGGGTCCAGGCCATGAGTGGGCCCGGGCTGTGAGTGGGTCCAGGCCGTGAGTGGGTCCAGGCCATGAGTGGGCCCGGGCCGTG
>WAAD01028780.1:838473-866351 GCA_013389945.1 Fregata magnificens | reverse complement strand
CCCAGCCTGCCCCATGCATCCTCTGCCGTGCCCCCCACCGCCGCTCCCCGCCCTGCCCCAGTGGGGTGGGGGGCAGAGGAGCCGCCCCGGGGTGCGGCGCTCCCTGGGGGGTCGTGCCAGCTCAGGGGGCTGCCAGGCCCTGTGGGGCGAGGCTGCAGGGAACCCTGCTTCGTGGGGGGGAGGGTTGCGTGCACACCTCTCCCCGCTGCCGAAATACCCCCCCGTCGCTCCCGTGCATCCCTTCCCGCCTGCGGTCGGCGAGGCTGGTGTGTGCTCCTGACCCCAAAGATCGGGAGCCCTTTTGCTGCCGAAGCTCTTACTTTTACTGCACTTGGTTGGAGATTTATGAATTGAGTCATGTTGTATTCATTTCATGCTCTTAAAATAAAGACTCTGCATATAGCAGGCTGATCTGATTTGTGACACTGAACGCTCCCCTTCAATACTGACATTTTGACAATATAAGAAGGGAAAAAAAACCATATCTCTGATCTGATCTTGCAAACAAAGCAATCGTGGGAGGCAGGATCAAGTCATTCCAGAAGATTCTGCATTTGTCATATTGCAGAGAGGCTAGACTGGGTGGAGGGAGGGAGGGGGTGCTTTAAAGGGGAAAACTGTTCTTTATGTTTGTCTTCTTAGTCAGGTCTGAACCTTTGCAAGGAGCTGGGGTGTCCTCCCTGGCTGATGAAAAGTGAATGCTGATCTAGGAATGTCGCAGTCTGCCGTGGGTGCAGCTCTGTTTGCCCATATTGCACCATTTTGTCAATAACCTTGCATTTATCAAACAGACAAAACTGTCACAGCCCGAGAATGGGGAGGGAGGAGATGTCTTATCAAGAAATGAAATATGGATAATTGGAACAAGATATTATCATATTAAACCAACCGGGCTATTCCTCTGCTGCACTATGGCTTTTATACCATTTTCTGATAATGGTGTCTATTCATTTTAAAGCAAAGCCTGCTGTGTGAGCAGATCCTACAGCTCATTTCCTACGGATAATACAGCCGCTATGACAAAGCCAACAGGGATATGCCTGGGGCACACAGCCGTGTTGCAGTATTCCGCCGGGCGAATTTCCCTAGCCTGCTTACCCGGGCTTGGTGTTTAAACCGAAGGTGGTGTTAGAAATTATATATACGTTTTTTTGCTTTTAGTCCTTACTGGCCCTGGTGAAACAGTAACCCAGGCTAATGCTGCTTATCAGTTGCTGTGTAGTTTGGCCGTAAGAAAATGATTCACAGCGGGAGCGCTGACGCCTTCCGCGACAGCAAACAAAAGGCAGAGCTTTGTTCTTCATTTCTGCACGATGCTGCCCAAACTCCGGCGTGGCCGGTCCGGTGGTGATGGGCATGTCACACTCAGTTATCCCTGTCACCGTCCTGTGTGCCGCCCATCCCCCAGCTCCGGTTGTGCAGGAGGCTGGTGACCTCGCACTCATTTCCGTAGCAACGCCTAGTGATGTCATATGAGATGGTCCAAGCTGCAATGCACCCAGGTGGTAGCAGAGAGCATGCAGGCTGCGTCTAGCTAAGGTGATGCAGAAGCATTCCCGTGGTTGTCACCGTTTTGTCTCCTGCCCTCTAAAGCTAGCTGTCCGCTGGCTTCCTTAACACCGCGCTGAGAAATGCCGGACAGTTTTCCTTTAAAGCCTGGCGTGGTAATGATGTCCATAAAAGAGGTTCATCTTCCTGCAGCTTGATCTCACTGTTGCATTTTTGGTGGTCACCTCATGGGTGGCGGCACAGCAGCCAGGCATGTCGTTCAGCGAGCCTCAACCCTTCCTGCTTGGGAGCCTGTGCTGAATGGCAATTTTAACGGTTTAAAATGGAAATGGTGTACTGGGGCTCTTACGGTCTGCTGAATGACCCAGTGCTGTTTGCCACAGTGATGTACTGGATCAAAATAGTGTCTTCCAAATAATATTATATATATATAGAATAAGTTCTAGCTCCTTCCTTGCTAAAAGTGCCAGCCGCCAGTGCCCCTAACTGGTATGTGCAGTTGCATTGTTGATGCAGGAGCAGGACTGCTCCTTCAGCCCCTGAATGTGACGTTTACTGGAGTGTCTTGGTAAAACACAGTGGACGGTCCCCTCGCCTGCCGGAGGGAGCAGAAGGTGATGCCGCACTCAGGAAGGGTGACGGGGCTGGGCCCATGAGCCTGGGGTGTGGCTGCATGACCTTGGTCATGTCCCTTGTCACCTGAGCCCTGTCTTGGGGTACAGTCAGCCCTATAATGTGTTGGAGAGTAGGAAAGCTCCCTGCTGGTCCCCAGGGTGGCGGCCGTGCCCACTGGCCATCAGGCTGGTGTTGGGCTTGCCCTCCCAAGCAGCATCAGCAATTTCCTTCCTAGCTCCCTGCCCTTGCCGGGGTTTTGCTGCCCGCAGTGCCTGTGGTTGAAGCGAGCTGCCTTTTTGTCTGGTTCAGCTCCGCGAAGAGTTTACCATCCGACCCAGCGCCAGGGCTGTGGATCGATATCCATTAGCTGGGGAGCAGCAGTGCTGCTGGAGGCTTTTTGGAGGTGGAGCCCTGCCAAGCCCTGGCGGGTGCTGCCTGGGGAGCAGAGCACGTGCCTCCCCGTAGACCTTTAGGGTGGGGGGGGTGCGCAGGTGAACAGGCAAGATGATTGCAGTAACTTCTGCAGGAAATAAGTCACCCAAAAAGGGTGGGGGAGGATTATTACATTGTACCTACATATCATGTAGGTACGGGACCATATGGCAGAGTCTGTGAGCTCACCTGAAGGTCCCCTGTGAGGGGAACACCTGGCTACTTGACTTTGGGGACCCAACCTGTGCAGTGGGGCCATGGCTGTGCCGCACGTGAGGATGGATCAGCTGCGGTGGTGGTGGGTGTGGAGGAGTGAACGTTGGCGATGCTGAAAAGCAGACGACCGCTGCCCAGGCTTTAGGCACAACTGGCTCTTGGTGCAGTAAACGGCCGTTGTGGGTGGAGGAGGAGAGCAAGCGTGGGGAACCGCAGGCCTTCCCTGGCACGGGGTATGTGGGCTTCTGCCACGTTGCTCACCAGCCTGGCAGGCTGTCATCCTCCATGTCCAGTGACCAGGTTAGTGCAGATAGCGGGGCTTCACACAGATAGCAGGCTCGCCCTTGGAAAGAGGCGGGGTAAAACAAATCCCTCCTATCTGGAGAGTCCCAGGGGAGTGGAGCAGGGATGATTAGCTGCTTTCTGCTTCACAGCATAGACGAGACAAAAGGGTGAGGTGGAAAGGCTTCTCCAGGAGGAGTGCTGGGCAGGCCATCTGTGATGGTAGGAAGGGAGCAAGGAGTGCGAGCTGCTGTAGTAGCACTTCCCAGGTGGCCTGGGGAAGGCTTTGGAGAAACCATTTCCAGTGCTGAGGTGGAGAGGGTATGTTGGCATCTAACGACTGCATTGATGCTCTTGCTGCCACCCCTTGTGCAGGTGTCCTGAACGCTGCTCAGCCTCGTGGTGCCTCCTCGACCGCTGCAGCATGGGGCTGCATGGCTGCGTGCTTCTCGACCTGCTCTTACACGTGGAGGAGCAGTCCTCTCACCCTTCAGCAGCGAGGGCTTGCTCAGACATGAGTGATGGTGGTGGGGGTCTGAGACAGCGTGACTCAGGAACAGGGAGCAGGGCTTCCTTCCCGGAGGCCCGCGGGGTCAGGGCAGGATGGCTGCTGTCAGGAGCTGCTGTCCTGCCGTGCTTCTGACCTCGTAACGGTTCACGGCGTGGGTTATTTCTGCGTAAATCGGCCTCAGGACCTTGTAGTGGTAGGTTGAGTTGCACATCTGCATTCAAGCCGCAGACAGGTAGCAACGTGCCCTGTGGGCGAGTACAGTGGGCACTGCACACATTAACCATATTAACTGGCGAGTCTTCAGCAGCTGAAGCTCTTAGAAATTCCCCTTTAAGCTCCTGGTAAGTCTTTATCTATGAGCTTTAGGAAAAGCACTGACTTGCGAGCCCATGCTGGGTTTCTCTCAGTTGGCCAAGTGTAACAGCCAGCTGTGGGTTTGATTAGAAATAGCTCTTTTTGAACTAAATGAAAGTGATATTGAGACTGTGATGGAGAATATAGCTGTTGAATCCTCTGCAGATGTCTGGGGTACATGGAAACAGTCAAGCTCTTGGGCAGGGGCTTTCCAAGAGCCCTTCGATGTTTTGGGCTTAGCCAGTAGATCTTTTGGATAGTGGCTGAAAGTGCAAACGGTTGGTGGGAGTTGTCTTGATCCCCCGTTCACCGCCCCTTCTTTCTTGCACTGCTTCTTGTGGTTAAACATGGCTGGCTCACGGGAGACTTTTTTCTCTCTTTTTTTGGGGTGGGGTGTCTGGTTTTTTTGGTGGTTGTTGTTGGGTTGGGGTTTTTTTTTTTTTGAACACCAGATGAGCTTCATAATATGTATGGACAAGCCCTATCTGCTCAAGCTTTGTTCACCAGCTGATCCCAAAGTTGCTCTCTGGAGTAGACTCTTTGGGCAATGGTGATGTGAACCTGAGCTTGCTGGAAGCTACAGAAACAGCGATTTAAGGGCAACCACAGAACTTCAGCTCCAAAAGAGTTTTCTGAATTGAAAACTCCTGCGCCTCTGGAGCATATGCACTCTGTTCTTGGCTTGTCTCATCTGAACTGGATGATGTCACTTGGCATCCTCTTAGCAGTTCTCGTGAGTGTGCTGGATGGTGCTTGCAAGAGAGGTGAGGGCTATCCAGATAATTGTGTTGTATCGCTCTGCCGCCTCTGCTTCCTACCGCTGGGTGATGGCTGGCACTACCCGTGGCCGTTCTCTGGGGTCTGGATTGTGATCAGGGGAGGTAAGGAACGTGCTTTCTCCTCACCTTCTGTTGCTAGTAGAAGGAAGATTTTCCTTAGTTTGAGGATCCCCAACATATTTTTTTCCTCTGCCTCATCTCTTCTTCACTGTGTATTACTGAACCACTTCATTTTAAGCTGTTTTCATTCTTCTATCTGGGACAACAGCATTAGAGCTGGTCAGGAGCGTGGTCAGCTTGGCTTTCTGGGTAGGAGTAAGAAGTCTCAGCCTCGCAGAGCTTAAGATCAGGGAGTTGGAGTAAGTGTGACCTGGTGGTCCCCAGTAGCCTATGGGGAGGCCTGGGCTGGACCAGGGGTTTGTTCCCAGGCTGGTGGGTGGCTCCAAGCCCCTTCACAATCATAAGTACAAGGATTTTCAGAGCCTGGTATTTCACTGCACCACTCCATACTGGGGTGTCACATGCTTGGAAGAAGCACAGTTAGGACTGAGGTGGAGAAAGATGTCAGTGTGTACAGGATGCTGCATAGATGGAGGACTCCAGCTGTACCACCAAGCTGCTGTTCTGCCTCCTGCTGAAATGCTGGGATGGGATGGTTTGTGCCATTCAGGGTGGGCTTAAGCTGTGCCGATGAAAGGACTCTGCGAGGGCAAAATGCACATGGTGGGAGCTTTGTCAGCTTATATGGTCAGGGACCTCTGGTATTGTTGTACTGGTGACCAGTCATTTAACCTTGGATACAGTCTTCTGTCTTAAATCTCTAAAGAATTTGTGTTCCCTTGCGTTCAGTAAACGCTCTGGGACAACATGAGTAAGCACATGCCAGCTGGCCTGTGTGGGTATTGTGGAACTGCGGATTTGGGTAGGGTGAGGCATTGAGTGTGCAGATCTTCACACCATGAGGCATCAGAAAAGAAGAGATGTGCTTGTCAACGTTTACCATTTTGATTGATGCATACCTGCAGTTAGGAATTGACCTACTAGCTCTGACTCTTGGGGATACAAGAAGAAACATGTCTCAGGGTGCAGCTGATGGAGCAGCGGCTGGGAGAGGAGAGTGATAGCCATGACTTTACACCTGGAGAAACCTCCATGGATGATGACACATCTGGCAGGGTATAATGCATGAACTCTACAAATGAACTTTTCAGCTTCTATTTTGAGCAGCTTCATGCCAAGTAAACCCTGTGCAAACAAATGCATAGAAGGTTGTGTGCAAGGATACGTAGGAAAAATACAGTCCAAGCTTTTGTGTGTCCAACTGCCAATGCTTGAGTAACCAGCTGCTTCTTGGGAGGTGGCTTTGTCTGAGCTGAGACATGTCCTTGGACGCGGAGCACTGCTGGACTCATCGGTCCTGCTTCTCTCCCTTGGCAGGGGTGAGTAGCGTGTTGGGAGCTCAATACCAGTCTGGCAGGGAAGAGCAAAAAGGACTGTCAGACTAGCTCAGACTAGAGCTAGCTGCTCGGTGTTTCCCAGCCAGACACCAGGCTGTTCAGAGGCAGGTACAGAGGAAGAGGGAGTTGGAAAATGCCTACGGTCTGATCCGAGGGAGCCTTTCCTCAGTAGGGTCGGTGTCTGGGGCATTTACGACTCCACAGATCTGAAGCTGCCTTCTGCTTTTCTGCCCAGTTCTACCTCCTGACCTGTGACTGACAGTGAATGCATACTGGAAAAAACTGCAGTACAAAGCACGGTGAAACAGGATTTGCCTGGCTTCCCAAGCATTTCTCCATTGACAGTCTTGATAGCATACAGGCATCGTCTTCCACTTCACCATGGCAAAGCTGTGATGCAGGGCTTCGGCTGTCTCTGGATAGCTGATGCATCCTTGATGCTTCCAGGCGTTCCTCTACGCTTCAGTGCTCTGCAGCTCAAGATAGCTTTTTCCAAAGCGAACGGTGTTAATATGAGTATTTTTGTGCTAACTGGTCTGGAGCCAGCTTAGACCTTCTTTCCTTTGCTGTCCAGGCCTTCGTTATTTCTTTCTGGAAGGCTGAAAGCCTTAACCAACTTCTGATCTTTATTGGAAAGATAACTAACCTAACTTGTCCTTGGCTGAAGCCTCCCTCCCTCCTGTTAAGATTCCCGTGACTGAAGACAAATGGCAACCTGACGTCTGGAAAGCAAAAATTTCATGAAAACAGTAGCAAGTATTTACTAGATTTGGTTCTGCAAGCAATGGTCACCGCTGGAAAGCGATAGCTTGGAAACCCATTTTAGCACCTGCTAAAACGAAGGGGAAGTAGCTGTGAATTTGTCACTGTACTGGTGAAGATACGATGGTTTTGTCTTCTGACCTCTGAAACCTTCTGCTTGACTTCAGGATGCTGTTCAGATAAATAGCCATGGCCGGTTTCACGCTGGCGGTAGTTAGATAAAATGCACTGCCATGGCTGCTGGCTGCTAGGCTCTGCCTGTGCTTCTGCCTGTGCAGCTTTCGGTCTTTGCAGATGGGGGAACTCTTCTTCCCCCTAGAGACAAAATGGCTTTGTGGGAACCCAGCCCACAGCTTGTGCAGTGCTGTCTGAACGCACTGTGCATTTACGCATGGGTGGTGGAGGACCCCGCAGGATGAGCGGGGCTGCGAGGGAGTGGGGCTGTGCTCTCCCGTGCAGGATACGGGTGGTGCACAGGCATTGCTGAGGTCCTTCCTGGTTTCTGCTTCTGCCTCCTCCCACCTTCCCCCCCCTCCAAAGCAGAGCAAGCTTTGAGCAGCTGTGGGGAACTTCACAAATCTGCACTTGGTCTGGAGCAAGCAGGAAAGGGGAAGGACACGGACCCGCAACCAGCTGGCTGTGGGGCTTGTGTAACTTGGTGGTGTGTCATCTCCTCGGTCAGGCACGGCCAGTGCTGTCATAGCCAGCTTTCTGTTGTTCCTTCCCCTGTCTGCTTGATCTAATGAGCAAAGTCCCTCCTCCCATCCTAAAATGAAGGAAAACAGTGACAAAAGGACTTTCATTCTGCTCTTTAAATTTTTTTTTTCTTTTTTTGAGTAAGAGGCTTGACTCCTCTTTCCAGAGTCCAGATGTCAAGATGTTGGATTCCTACCCATGGCTCTGGGTGGGGAGCCTGCCTCAGGGAGGAGCTCGGCAGCAGGATGGCTTTGTCCGGCTTTTCTGAGTGCACAATGGCGGCAAGCCCGAGCTGCTGCGTCTCTCCAGCCCCTCCGGTGGGCCAGAGCCACGGGAGCTGCTGGGGCTGGTGGAGCGCAGGGCTTGATGTTCACCCGGGAGTCTCCCCCTGGTTGCAATCTTGGTTTTCTTGGTGGGGTCTGGAAACGCTCAGAAATGGTAAATTCTGGAAAAAGGAGCTGAAATGACGAGGCAGCAATCCTCAGGCTGCAGGAAACACTGATGAGACTGTCTCTCAAAAGCAATGCCTTCATGTAGCTGGTGAAACAAAAGCCTTTGTCTGCCTATTTAAGTACAAACTTCTCCCAGTCTCAGGTTTTTCTGTGCTAACCCAGATTTAGTCACATCTCAGGAATGACCCAGCACATGCTCAGTTAGGTATTAAACAAACCTGATTTTTGGCCCAAAACTAGTGATGTAGTGACCAAGGGCAGTGCATTAGTTAATAGCAGTAGGAGAGTAACTAGAGAACATGTCACTGATGATGGCATGAGATTCCCTTAAAGTGATCCCCAGATTAGGGATTAGAGTACTTAATGTTTTTTCTTCTATAAAGGAGATGTTAAAATTGAGTCAGTCTATGGGTGTTTGAGGCAGCTGCACTTGGACGAATGTAAGTCTGCAGGGACTCAAAGTACAAAACATTCCTTAATTGTTTGCAAATTCCCTCTGATCTTACTGGATGGGTTGGCTTGCCTGGGATGTATCTTTGCTTACGTACCAGGCAAAGCTACTTGGCATGTCAGTATGCTTCTGATTCCTCTCTAAGATGGTTTCAGCAAGGCTGTAGAAAAATAGCAGTGAGAAGTCTCAGCTTCAGTGTTAATGAGGCCGCTGATGGACGCGTTGTTTGGACAGTTGTGGTGCTCTGCAGCATAAAGTTTATTAATAGTAGTTGGAGAAGCTGTTGCTGTGCCGTATGCTAACAGATAAGCTCAAGAACTGCTGTAGGAAATCTGCACTTGTAAAAGACTAATGCTTAGTATTGAGCAGTGAATGAGAACTTGGGGAAGATTAACAGCCTTTGATTTACACCCAGCTGAGGAAGGCATTGGAGCTTTGCCTGTTTATGCTGTTGGGCTTTGTTACATGGGGTGAATATTTCATTACCTCAAAGTTGGGAGCTTGGCTTCTTGCATTTGGTGGTGTCAAGACGTTGGTGCCTGAGGGGCTCCGTCACCTGTGACGAACTGAGATCAAATCTGTGGTAGTAGTCCCTTGGGCTTCAAAAGAGGGCTGGGAGGAGATAGCTGGAGCCAGGCGAGGGTAGTTAAATCCACAGTTGGATCTAGAATAGTAAAGTGACCCTCCTTGTAATTCAAAATTGGCTGCAGTGCTCCAGAAAGCTGCCAGAGCAAAAACTTGACTTTCTGTTCTGCAAGTTCATTTAAGAAATTAAATAAAATTGTCTTTGCTAGAGGTGTGTAAGATCGACCCTGAAATCCCTGAAGCAGTGGGAGGGTAAAGTACATCTGGAGCGATAACCACCTTGCTCGCTGATGCAGAAATTAAACCTATCATGGAGCTGGCATGCTGGAGTCCACCTGGGTGTTCTGGAAAGTCTCTTGCTTAATCTGGTAAAACACATTTCAGACACTGCAAGGAACTGCTGGTTCTGCAGACCAGAAGACCTAGAGCAAAAATCTTGGTTGGGTTTTTTTTTTTAATATTTCCAGAACCTTGCCTTGATGTGCGACAAGCAGACTTTCCCAAAGCGTTTGGGGTAATGACACGAAGCAGTTAAAAACTTACACGGTAGCTGCAGGGAGTTGTTTGCATGGTTGCAGCTTCTCCCATTTCATCCTGCTGGAGCAGCAGCTTGCCAGCTGCCGTGGCAGCAATGGCTCTGCCATGCAGGAGGAAGCCATGCAAGCAGCCAAGAATTGCCCAGTTCATCCCGCTCCAGCAGACCTGGGAGCAGACTTGCTCTCAACCTTGCCTGAGGTGTCCTGCCCATGGCACATCATCTCTCCTCTCTCTACTTGGCTCAACTGAATAGAGGTCATGAGTACAGCATAACGCTGCCATTTTTTGAGCCCCTGATTAAGGACAAGTGTTTCATGTTGGCCTGGCTCTTGACACTCCAGGGAGGATTTGATGATCTGGTGGCAGGGTACTTACCACCCAACAGTGGAGCTGGAGGTGAGCAGGAAAGCACTAATATCTGAGCCAGATTAGTACTCTTAGAAGCTGTGAGGTAAGTCTTTAAGCAGCTAATGCTCCCAGCAGCACTAAACACCCTCCCCACATGAAGCTTGGTTCATCTTACGTACTGGAGTCCTTGAAGTCTGTCTAGCTTGGTTTTGTTTTGCCATAAATTGGAGGGGGGGAAAAAAAGTCAGTCTTCCCCTATGTTGACTAAGTCTTAAGGCTCTAGAAATGACCCGTGGTCATCCCATGGATGGCTGCTTCAGCTAAAAAGCCTGTGAGGATGGACTTCTCTGAAGAAGAATAATGCTTGAATGGGAAAAAAAAATCAAGTCTTTAAACTTGTACAGAAATGCTGTTGAGGAAAGAGTTGCAGTTACTCTTCAAGAGCTTTTCAGCTCGCACCTGGAGAAGTTTAATGCAGCCCAGAAGAGCCTATAGAAAACACTGAATTGTCATTCTCCTTTCAAAAGGGTCTGCTCTGAGCTCCTAGAAGTTTCAGCATACTCCAGGAGCACATCTGAGCTCCTGTAGCAGTGGCATGCTGTGGCACTGGTCTTCCACATGCTTTGCAGAACTCTTGGAGAAAAGGTGTATCAGCAGGGAATGGACTGGAGAATCCAAGGCAGGAGAGCTCCCCAGGCTGTTGGGTGACAGAGCAGGGTGGTGATCTTGGGCTGCTGTTAAGGCGCTTGTAGAAAAGCAAAAGTGGGCAGATGATGCTTGCCAGCTTGCTGTATCTGGGGCAAGGAATAGCTTGGCATCCCTTCTGTTGCTTTGTAGATAGCAGGCAAAGGTGCTGGTATCCCATCTGCCAGAGAGGGTGTGATGAGCCCTGAGTGACAGTGCTCTTAAATGCTAGGACTGATGTGGTTCGACTTGCTGCTTTCTCCATCTGGTGGCAGGAAGGCACTAGACCAACAGAGATTGATTATTTTTCCCAAGAGTTTTTAGTAGGCACGAGGCAGCTAGTGGCAGCAAAGGCAGTGAAACAAGTTGTCCTACGACCAGTTTTTGTCTTGTTTAAAAGTCTGTCTTTCAGTAAGGCTAACAAGAATCAGGATGTTAATGAGGAAGGCAAGAACAACTCGGGCATAATTCCTCAATGGCTCAAAAAGCAGATAACTAGCTATAGGAGCAGCTCCCTGCTACAAGACTGTGCAATGCTAATTCAGAAATGGTTTGTAGCTCTACACTGATGCACTTGAAGAGCGTACATGATGCCCATGCTGGGAAGCTGGGATTGTTCCTTCCAGCTGGTTATTGCAATGTGTCTGGGTTGCCCTCTGTCAACTCAATAGCCGTGGCAGATTGCAAGGTCTAATAACGTGCCTGGAAGCCACGTACGGAAGGCAGGCAGATGTTCCCTTGTGCTTGCCTTATCTCAAAAGCTGCAGAAGAAGCTGGTGAGGCAAATCGATGGCACACAGGTGTTCTGCAGCAGGAAAAACTTGAGCTGTTAGACCAAATGCTGGGACTGCAGCACTGCAGATAAGGGATGGTACATGAAATGCTGCTACCAAATGCAGAATAGGAACAGCTCAGAGGTCTACTGTTGTCACTGGCTTTCTTGCCTTGGCTCCCTTATGACCTTTTACATGCAGGAATGACCCAAGTAGTTGAAACTTGCTTTTTCTCTAGCTGAACTCCATCAGAGCCAGACTGAAACTGGAGCAGATCTGCAAGCTCCCAGGACTGATCAAACCTGTGTGTAGTGCGATGAAATTCACTTTGGCTTAAGGAGTTGTTAAGCTACAGAGGCCAATGAAATAAATGAGCTCTTGGTTTTCATCTCTCCCTTCCAATTTGAAGACTTTGTCTCGGGTGGTTCAAAGTCGCCTTAAATAATAAAGGCTTCAGAGTGGGATGAAAGCAGCTGTTAACTGTACGAGCATGCAGAAATCCTAATCAGTGTCTAGAGTGCCTAAGTAGCCTCTGAGATCCAGTTATGCTACAAGCAATAAACAATCTTACTTTGCAGACACTGGTCCTTGATGCGCTCGGAGCAGTTTGAAACGTAATGGCAGAACCATCCCATGTGCCTTCAGCCACTGTCCTGCGATGAGAGCCGGCCCCGCCAGCTTAAAAATCAGGAACTAGCATATGATTATTCATAGTGAAACAGTCAAAGGAGACAGCAGTGGGGAACTAAGTTCTGCCCGCAGCCTGCTTGTGCTTTTTCTGGTCTTCTCTGAGATGAGAGGAAGGGCTCGACCTGCAGCCAAAAATCCCCCGGCCATGCTGAGATAAAACATGAGCAGAGAGGACAGCGGAGGGGGTCAGCAAGGAGAGAAGTATTTATGGTGTGACTTCAACTTTGGAAGTGTGACATGGGGGAGAAGGCTAGAGTACGGCGGGGGCGGGAAGACCCAAACCAGTGCAATCTGGCAAGATTTTTAGATTTAGGTCTAGTTTAACACACGCCTACTTCGTGTTGAAGTAGGACAGTGCTTAAGAAAAGCATCTTTCCAACTGCTGCAATGGTGTCATAGGACAGCTCGCTCTGGAGCGCCCAAGGAGAAGCTGTTCTTGACTAGCTTGTGCGACATCTAGTCGTGACTGTAATCAAGCCACTAGGTGATGGTGACAATTTAATGTGCTTGAGGGCAGCCATTTCTTCAGAAGCTAGACGTAGAGTGAGATGAGGACAGAAAAACCAGGCAGTCTGTCTGGCATGTCACTTCCAAAATGACAGCACTTGGGCTGCTGAAGGTGATCTGGTGCTTGCAGATGGGTGATGGGGTCCTACCATGAGACAGTGGCTAGAGATGAGGGGGAAGGTGGCATGGCTGCAGGTAGTCACGAACATTTATCAGCTGCTTGAGCCTGAAGTGGTTGCGTGCTGGTTGCTCCCCTTGCCAGTGGCTTCAGACCAAGTAAGAATTTCAGTGGTGGGACTTCTGGCCAGAACGTTGTTTCAAAAGCACATTTGCCTTTTAAAAAATGAAACAGAAAAGGGGACCTTCAGGCCAGACCTCGGTGTGACTAACAAGCTGCATGTGAAGGAAAACAAGGCAATTGCTAGGATTCCTGTTGAGAGATAACATACTTAATTAACGGTGCAGAAGCCGTAGATAGAACAGAGGAAACACAAGTGCTGAGGAGGAGATGGCTGTTGTGTATCCTGGTGGAAGAGGAGCTCTGGTGACGTTCAAAAGCTGCTCTCGGTGGACAGTTTGAGGTTCTCGAGGTTCTCATGGTTCTCTCTCTTCGTCCAGGAAAGCTTGGCTCTTTTGTAGATGTCTAATGTCTTCAGGGACTTGGGATCTCTTGTAGGCAATCAGAAAAGCAAAAGTGTTGAGGCTTATAACATGGATTAAACTGTCAAATGTTGATGGTATTCCCCAGGGAAGAATCTCTGGATCTGCTCAGCTTGCTCTGCTGTATGCTTTAAGATAAGACATCAAAGCTAGGTAGGAGCCATAAATGAGTGGGCACTTAGTTATAAAATGAAGTGAAGATCCATGTGTATAAGGATAAACGGGTAAAACTAAATCGTGTGATGGATCTCCATTGCAGCTACTGAAGGGTTCTCAAAAAAGATTATTTCATGATGTACTCAGAAATTATTACTTCAGAACTACTGATGCAAAGTGAGAGGTGGAGGATAAGAGTCCTGGAATAAGCCCTGTAAGCAAACTAACCTGCTCCTGGCTGGGAGCAAACCTCCCCTGTAGGTCTCAAAAAAGCCTGCTAATTAGGATGCTTCTGGAAAGAAGGTGCAGTAGGAGTAACCCTTGGGCTTTTGGAGAGCACAGACCCTGACATTAGAGGCAGGTAAAGTTTTGCATGCTCCCTGGCTTCTCCTCATGAGGCTGAACCTTCCCCTGGCTGCAATGCGATACTTGGGCATGCCGGGAACCTGCCAGGTTTTGGACAGAGTGCTGCGTCAGAGCTCGCAGCTGTAGTAGAGAAATCGGGAGAACCTTCTCTGAGATTGTGCTTCCTCTGAAGAGCTTTGTTGCAAATCAGAGGGCTTTGATTTGTACAAACCTCTGGACTTTCAAGCAGTAGAAACCCCAAACTTCCGGTAGTTTTTGTCCAACAGGAACTGTTGGGCTATCCCTGTGGCTTTAGGGCACTTCGAGTCTTCGTGGTGCAGACACTGCACCCTCAAAGGCTGCAGGAACTGGTGAGACTGGAACTTGGCAGTGTCCTCAAGTTTGGTGATGGAGCGTGCTTCCAAGCCAAAGCCTGTGAGTGTAGACTGCTCCATGCCAAGCCCGGTGTAGACCCATACTCCCTGGCTAGGTGTCTTCTCCTCTACTTCTGCCCTTAGGCAGGGCTTCCGCCAAGCACGGGGCTGCCTGCAGCATGCAAAGGATCTGACTCCTGCCGTGTGTCATGTGCTGTGACAGGACATGGGGGAAGCTCTTGCAAGTAAGACCATTGCCTGCAGACTAGCAGGGAAATGAGAGGTGCCACAGCTGAGGTCTCCTGCTGCTCTGCGTCAATAAAGAGCTGGTCTTGTGGCCGGGCTTGCAGGCTGGGCTTGTTTGATGGGAAGCAGCAGAAAGGAAGATGAAAAACGTTTTTGGTTTGGTTTGGTTTTTTTCCCCAGAATAGCTAAAAGACTTGCATCTATCAAGTTTCCAGCTGCATGAGCATGTGGACTAGCTCTTTGCGCTTGGCTGTTTATGCTACGTGCAAGGCTTGACTCCATCTCAGCTGTATGCATCTCCTGTCCTGTCCCCCCCTCCCCTGATCTACAGGGGCACAAGGGCGAAACAAGGCTTGACAGTTACTGAGATCTGTGGGGCAAGTTCTGCTTTTCTCTGCTGTCAGCCAGGGAAGTAAAACTCCAAAATGACTGAGCTTCCCAGAGAGCAGGTAGACTTCCAGCCAGAGGCTGATGGCTTTGTGTTCGTGCCAAGCCCTCTTAATGCCAAATTGAGATTTTTCTTTGGATATTTGAAGTCTCTAACTCCATGTAACAGTGCTGGGAATGGCATCAGGTGACCTAATGCTCAGAGGGTTGGTCTGTATGTGAGGGTGTTGCCCTTCTTAAAGGAGGTGAGACCCCTCCAGGTTCTGAGTTAAGAAGGGTCAGGGTTCTGGTGATATTGATCTGGATGCTGGAAACAAACATTAGCAAAAATTCTCCGAAAGGGCTTGTAATGTGACTGCTGCAATCTAATCCAGGCCTGATGCAGGATATTGCCTTATTGATGTTACATCAGAGGCATTCAATGCAATGCTATAAATTAAGTATATCGGAGCTTGCTGTTTAGCCTCAGGCTTGATTGAACTCACTTTGTGTTGGTATCCTGCAGCGTAAGGAAAAATCAGCATTTGCTTGGCCAGCACAGGCTTACAGTGAAGGCACAGATCCACTTGACAAGTTGCTGCAGCGGTTTCTGGATGGTCTTCTGCTGGAGATGTTCACCCATACAGCGCTGTTGGCAAAAGCAGTGCGACGGTGACTGTGCGATCCCTTGCTGGAGTGCCAGGTGGATCGTGGCAGCTCATGCGAAGACACCAGCCCATCCTTCGGTGGTGCGGTGGGGCAGGCAAGTGGGCAGCAGCATTTTAGCTGTAGCACTGAGACATGGCAGGCAGGTTCTGGGCAGACCAAGAGGCGGGCATGATGGCAGTTCTCAAAGGCAGCTGGACCTGGAATATGACTTTTCCACCTTCCAGTGACTCTCTGATTAAGGCAGCAAAGCGTACCCTTGCTGTCCGATATCTGGTGTCATGGGCATCTTGCATTTTCTTCCTACTGGGAGTGCAAGTGCCAAATGGTTTTCCTTTCTTCCTCTCTCGGCTCAGCTGCAAACTGAAATACGTGCGGGACTGCAGCCTCTTCCCGTCTCTCTCCTAGCGCTGAGGGATGTGGTCCCTGTCTCTGGCCATGTTACACCTTTGCTATTTCTCTGCAGTGCGTCTCTGCAGTGCTCTGCCTTACTGGGAGCCTGGGTACTGCTAGAAAGGAATTACATGGTTAATGAGGTTCCCTTTCTGCTTTGATAAGTTCCCTGCCAGCTCCCTGGAGGAATCAGCTTTCCCTACAGATGTACCTTCCATCTGTCAGCGAGTTTGTTGAGAGGATTTTGACAGGCAACTTTCTTCCATAATCCTTAATAGTTTCAAATTTAAAATGTTTATGGCAAAGCTAATCCTACGAAACTCCCGGTAGTTTTAATAAATCTGTCCTCCAGTGAAACTCTTCTGGTGAGAGTGGGTAAATCTACTTCTTTCTGCAGTGATAAATATCTGCAGACTCGGCTGTGGGGCAGCTTTAAAGTCACCTGCTTGGTCCACACTTAAAACTGGTATCTCCGTTCAGAGAGCATCTCGCTCATGTGGTTATCAACCTTCGTAACTAGTGTCAGGACAGAAAACTGTTGGAGTCAGCAAGTCTCTTGTAGTATGGCTGTTGATGTTGGACACTCCATTTACAGCTGGAAGGTAAGAGAATTAAGTCAGGCTGGGATTTCTGGATGCTTTTAGTCCCAATTCCCTTATTCAAAGCAGGGCAACTTAGATGGGACAAGACCCTGAGTAACCTGATCAAGTTTTGAATATCTCCAAGGATAGACAGCCCATATGCTCTAGGGCAGGGGGACACCTTCATTGTGCTCCAGTATCTTTCAAAGATGGCTTTAAGCTCACAGTATCTTTATGTTTGTGCAGGTGTCACTCAGAGGGAAGAATGAATGGAGTCATCTCAAAGTTGTTAAGTCTTGTAAAAATACAGACAACTAGAGACCTCTGAACTTAGAATACAAGGCAGCCTAGAAGCAGCATATAAATGACTTGCTTAGGGTATTTTAGCACATTGCAGTCGGGCTGTGTGCAGGGCTGAGCTTCTGCCCCAGCCCCTCTGCGGAAAGCAGCATATCACACACAACCCGGGGCCGTGTGGTTAATCAGCTGCCATTAGCCTGGCTGGGAGAGGTGGGATGTGGGTTAGTGCCCTGGCACCGGGAGCCGCTGGATGGCCTGGGCATCGCACGCCCTACTTACCTTGGGGCGTGAAAGCTGGGAGCTGCCTTGGCGTGGCCCTGTGCACCTTGTCCTGTCTCAGTGGTGGCTGCTGGTAGTCACAGGAGACTCTGCCCTCTTTAACGTGACACCCATTTCCCTGGTCCCTCAGCCATCTTTTACCTTTGATGCAGAAGACAGTTGTGCCTAGTTTACATAGTAAGACCCTCTTCTGTATGGAGATGGGCTGTTTGCTGCTTCCCCTGCCAGGCTGCAGAGCATCTTGTGGAGCAGCACAGGTCCACACAATAGCAGGAAGTGGGAGCGGAGGCTCTTCTTGCTGCCTCTGCCTTGAGGAAAGGAGTAGAGGGGGTCCAAATCAGAGACCAGAGTACTCTGCTTGCTGTGTGGGAAACTAAGGCTTAGCTGTAGCTTGATTTTTGGGAGAAGACACTAGCCAGACCATGGCTGAACAGCTGCAAGGAGAGCTGCAGGCAGGAGTCGATGTTGCTAGAATGAGCAGGTCAATACGGTATTAGCGAGGGTGAGTCATTCCAGGCCACTCAAATGAGGTCCTGGGCCCATCCTACACCTTCCAGCATGAACCCTTGGCCTCCTGATCACCACCACAAATGTGGTTATCTAGGCCCAGAACAAACCTTGCTCTTGTAAACGCTTGTGGGAATGACTCTGTATTTGCAGAAGCCTTTCACGTCCAAACCATTACCTAATCCTTGGAGTGACTGCTGAGAGGAGGCTTACAGGTTCCTGCTCTGCTGCCCGCTTCCCACGTGGCCATACCCAGGGTGTGTATGTGGTGGGGTGGTGTGCCCCTGGGGGAAGGGGACAACAGCGAATATCCAGGCTCAAAGTGCCACTTGGCAGGTGTAACTACCCGAGCTGAGCAGCTGTGTTGAGCAGCCTGGCTGGTGCAGCATCATGGGCTGCTGCACCCACTCCAAGGGCACAGAGACCCACATATGGGGCACAGCACGGAGACGAGGGGGACGCGAGCCCTTCCCGAGCTGCCTGCTGCCTGTAAGGCAGGGCAGCTGGTGCAGCAGTTGGCTGGCTGCCTCCCTGTTGCCGGAGGTGCTGCCCAGGTGGCTTCAGCCAGCAATGGGGTTGCAGGAGCTGGAGTGAGATTGTTGCAATATCAAGTGTGACGCTTCCCGGTAACTGAAATGGCCAAGGCGACGTTTGGCAGCCTGCTTGTGAGATGGCTCTGTGCTCTGTCGTCTCTTTAATCCCTCTGTTGCCATGGCACGTGAGGCAGGTAGAAGTGATGCTGTGCATTAACACTGTTATCCTCAATGAAGAAAATCCTGTGTGGGAAGAACATACTCTTACCATGTGAGCTTTTAAGTCCTTATCTGTGCAGATGCCTTAGGCAGCTGTAATTTTAACATCTAACGTATTCTTTAGGCATCTCAGAAGCATGCTCTGTGCTTGTGGGAAACGGAAAAGATGAACACCCTGTAGCTATGGTATTGTTAATCCACGTGGCTAGCTTGTAAACCTAGACCATCTCCAGCCTCTTCCTTTGGCTGTCCCTCTCTCCTGCATCACAAAGTCCGACTCTCATCCCACAGGTGAAAGGCATCTCTTTCCTAGAGGATTTTCTCATTCTGGAAAACACTGACCTTCTAAGAGATGGACAATACCTTGAATAAAACTCAACCTGCCCCTGTTGCTGGGGGACCAGACCACGGTGTGATTTCCCAGACCGCTCCCTCTGGGATGGGAGTGGATACCAGATGACTCTGCGAGCCGGCTGCCTTCTCCTGCGTCTCACTAGAGATGTGCGGGAGCACCCGAATGTGTGATGGGAATGTCAAATGGCTGGGGCTTAACCCAAGTGTCTTTCTTCTCTCTCCTTCTCTCAATGCAGGTGACGGAGCTGAACGAGCCTCTGTCCAACGAAGAGAGGAACCTGTTGTCCGTTGCCTACAAAAACGTGGTGGGGGCACGGCGCTCCTCTTGGCGAGTAATTAGCAGCATTGAGCAGAAGACCTCTGCCGATGGAAACGAGAAGAAGATAGAAATGGTCCGGGCCTACCGTGAGAAGATCGAGAAGGAGCTGGAAGCGGTGTGCCAGGATGTGCTGAGCCTGCTGGACAACTACCTGATCAAGAACTGCAGCGAGACGCAGTACGAGAGCAAAGTCTTCTACCTGAAGATGAAAGGGGACTATTACCGCTACCTGGCCGAAGTGGCCACTGGTGAGAAGAGGGCGACCGTGGTGGAGTCTTCGGAGAAAGCCTATAGCGAAGCCCATGAGATCAGCAAGGAGCACATGCAGCCAACCCATCCCATCCGGCTCGGTCTGGCGCTTAACTACTCAGTTTTCTACTACGAGATCCAGAACGCGCCGGAGCAGGCCTGCCACCTGGCCAAGACGGCCTTCGATGATGCCATTGCCGAGCTGGACACCCTCAACGAGGACTCCTACAAGGACTCAACGCTCATCATGCAGCTCCTCCGCGACAACCTAACGCTCTGGACGAGCGATCAGCAAGACGATGACGGCGGTGAAGGCAACAACTAGACCCCCCCGATGGACTGGCAGCCGCACGCTGATGCTAACTACTGCAGTCTTTATTTTTTTCCCACGAGTGGGGGGGGTCAGGGGTGGGGGAGGGAAAGGGAGGGGACACCTTCCCAGGGAGGCCCCCCACAACCTGTCTTTGATTGCCTCGTTGACATTTTTGCCAAAACACCACTAGTGGAAGTCAGGCTGGCTGTGCTGGTATGGAATAGCAGCCTCACTGGCATATGGACTGTTCTGTAGATTATTAATACAAGTGGAGCTGTCTTTAATTTAACTTTATCGCTAGAAATAAAAGGGTTTTAAGACGAATTCGCGTGGATGGAACGGCCCTCGTTTTTAAGGAAAGCAACGCAAAAAAAAAGGGAGTTCTGTGGTTCCAGTAAGGCTTCGTGCGTTTGTTTCTTCAGTCCAAGTGCCGTGTGTCCGTACCACGTCGCGAGGCGTCTCTCTGCAGCGCTCTGCCTGGCAGGGCGTAGCTTAAAATCCCCAAATTGAGAAGGAATTAAAAAAAATAAAACTAAAGAATTTTGGGCTTGCAAAGCTCCAGGATTTAGGCCATCCAATCTATTTTTTTTTTAAGATATTTATTAGGGTAGCTTACAGTATTAACACTAAATTGCAGTTTACAGTATTTCTACATTACAGCCATATGACATCAAGCCTTTGATTGTTTTTTCTTTTGCTAGTTCTTTTGGCTTGCCTTCCTGATCAGTCCTCGCCTGTGGACTGGCTTTAGCTATTCTGTGTCGCCCAAGGCAAGAAGACCGCCCGCCCGAGGAACATCAAAGCTGCTCTAGTTTTTTGGTCAACAGCTTAACAGGTGCTTGGCTAGCGGCTGTTTCAACTATTTTAAGTCCACAGCAAAAGGTTTAAGAGCTTAATTAGACAAGGGGGAAGTGTTTAAACTTAAAATGCCACTTAAATAAAAAATTTAAAAAAAAAAATAAAAAAAAGAGCATTCAGGTCTGTATGTCATGTACTGTGTTTGGTATTTCAGAAGACCATCCTGATTTAAGGTGCCACAGCTGCTTCCTCAGGGATTGCACTGCCATTTCACTCTGCCTGACTTTCTCCCACTGTACCATGAGGTTTGTCAGCAGATCTCCGGCACCCAGGCTCCCTTGTTTGTCACCAAGGAAGTCGGGTGCTTTTTCCTTTCTCCTGAGGAAGCTTGTGGTGTAATGAGTGAACTTCAGGAGCTTAGAAACTAATTTGGTAGAGAAATCCTCAAGGGAAGAGCTACAATCATAGACATTTCTATCAACCATCGGGAGCCCAGGAACTTAGTTCTCTTCTTAGCAAAATCTTTTCTGAGTCTGTCTGATCTGGCTGGGGGTGGGAGACGGGGCATCCGAGTTGCTTAGCAGGTGATATTTACCCCATTTTGAGTAAATTTGTTATTTTTAATTTTTATTTTTACATCGTTGTTGGAAGTTCACTGCTGTTCTCTGGCTCGCGGAGTGCTGTGCCACGTAGCTTTTTCAGCTAAAGCTGCACAGTAAGGAAAAAATCGCACTTGTGCTTTACTATTGTGTTTTTTTTTTTTTTTTTTGGAAACAGGCTTTCATTGTCCCTTTCGAGAGTCAGTCCACAAACAGCACGTCGTGGTGTTGCACACACGGTACAGCTGCTCCTGCTGTCAGGTTGCACGGGGAGACGTTGCTCCAGCTCCCTCCCCGCAGTCAAACGAAGCCGCTACCCCAACTCCTCAGGGAGCAAGCGGAGCCAAGGCTGGTGCTCAGCCTCCAGATATTGCCCCGGCGATGCTGGCAAAGCTTTTTTTTGACCGGGGTGCCTTCGCACACAGAGTCTTGCCCAGCCTCGCTTGCCGCGAGCGAGCAAGCGCATCCGCCGGGTGCACGGTGTGCAGCATCAATGGCAAGAGGCTCGCGCTGCTGGTACATGCCGTGGACTGGAAGATCGCTTTAGGCTTCTTACCTTCCTTTGATTGACCCTTGTGTCCCGTGAGCAGTGTTGTCCCAGCTGTATAATTTGGAAGTGATTTACTGGAATTACAAAACCTATCTTTTTTTTTTTCTTTTTCTTTTTCTTTTCAGCTTTTGCTCTGGCTGCTTTAGGAAACTTATGCAGGAGAGATGGCACAAGAGGGCTAAAAATGGAGTGGGGGTCAGGGACTTGATTTTTAAGCAGCTTGAATGGTTTCTTTCATTTTTTTAAGAGATGCACTTGCCTATGATACTGTCTCTCCAGTGAAATGATTACTGCTCCATTACTCTATTGATACAATATTGTGCATGCTAGTGTCGTATTTCTATACAGTAGCTTGAAATTTATTAACTTATACTGTAGATGTTATGTATTCCTATGACAAAATAGTCTTCAAAAATTTTTTAAAGTTTTTTAATTTATTTTTTTCTTTTGGGGGTAAAGTTTGCTCTACCAAATAGTGATCGTAACAAACTGATCTGTTATGGATGTTGCTATAGTGACATGCAATTATATATGATTTTGTTTTTAAAAAGGAAAAAAAAGCAAAAGAAAACACCAGTGTTAGCTTAATCTTAATGTCTGGTGTTCGTCATGGTGAAATTATAACTATTACAGTGTAGGAGAACAATGACTGTGTTCTTTGAATGAGCCTTTGTTTGTGCTTTTTGTCATGTTATGCAGTGAACTATTTTTAAGGTCTAATCAGTGATTATTTTTCCAACTCCGTGTTTCTGTAAGGAATTATTTCACACACGGACCATTCTTAGCAGTTTTTCCTCAGTGATGGAATATCATGAATGTGAGTCATTATGTAGCCGTCGTACATTGAGCAAATAAACTTACAGATCTGACGTCAGCACTGCTTAAATTTTATCGCCTGTGTTGAGTTTCTGGGGAGCTCTGTGGGGGGAGCTCACCATCGGGGCTCGGGAGCCGGGGCAGGCAGCGGAGGCCAGGAGTAAACAACCTTGGTTTTGCTCCCCAGGGGCCACCTCCCTTTCGCCAGAGCACGGGGAAGCCGAGATGCCGTGCTCCGCATCCCTGCAGATTAATGCTTCACTGGGCTCCCAGCCTTCCCAGGTCAGAGGCGAACGCCCTCCCGGGCTGGGGGAGCCATGGGGATGGTCCCTGGGTGCTCCTGTGGGACTAGGGGTGGGTGGGTGGGTGGGTGCCTCCCCGCCTGCCTCCCTCCCTCCCCCATGGTTTTTCCACTCGAAGCTGCACGCGGTGACTCACGCTGTAAAAATACTCCCCTCCCTTGGAAACCATAAACCGAAAATGTGCCTTGACTCACGCTCCCTGCAAGGGACCCCGGCGGGGTGCTGGACAGACACCCCCAGGGAGGGGGCTGGCAACAACCCCCAGGTGATGGCAAAGAGGGGCTGGGGGCTCACCGAGCACCCCCCACACAGGGAGGGATGCCCAGCAGGCAGCAGCCCGTCCCAGCACCGCTGCACCCTGACAGCCTCCTTGCTAAGGCTGGGGTGGCTTTTTGGGAGGCGAGAGCTACCACGGGCTCTGCCCCGTGTGGCACCCATGCCCATCCGCTCTGGCATGGCCGCAGGACAGGGGAGGGGGCCAGGCATGCCCCTCGGGGGGCTTCTTCCCTTAGAGACATGCTTGGGCTGACAACTCCAGCCGATGGCCGCAGTGCTGCCCGGGGGGTGTTGTGAAAGCAGGACCCAATCCTGCCCAGCTGAGCCTGGCCCAGCGCCCTCCCGAGCCCAGATTAGCCCCACATCTCCCCTGTCCTGACCCCCCCTCCCCTCACTGGCAGGGCCTCAGTTTCCCCACCTGGAGAGGGAAATGGATCCCCCAGGCTGGAGCAGTGCCCTGTGCCCTGGGCACCAGCAGTGCCCGTGTTGAGTGGGTGTGCAGGCGTGGGCGTGCGTGTGTCGGTGTCCCCCAGAGATACACCGGAGGGGCAGAGAGAGAAGGAAACAGCATGAGCCGGTGGGCAGGGGCCTCCTCATGGCTTGCTGGGAAGAATTTACCCCTAAGATGGGGCGTTACTTGTGCCCGGGGCTGAGTGCTGCAGTGCGGTGCCCGGGGCAGCACAGACACAGGCGGAGGGGCTGCAGGGAGAGGACAGCCCCTGCCTGGCACCCCCAGCCCACCTCCCTCCCCTGCAGGCAGGGAGCTGCAGGGACCTCCCACTCGCCCCAGTGCTGGAGCCTGATGGATGGATGCCCCCAGGAGACATGAGACCTGCCAAACTCATTGCACCGACCACCCCTCCGGGTGCTGCAGGGCAGGGCAGGGGGGTTGGTGTTCAAACCCCCTCCCCCCCCCGGCCCAGGCTGGGCTGCTAGTGGCTGCTGCTCGCCATGGCAACTGTCTTCATCACTCTGGTTGCCGTGGCCACCCATCCCCAAAATGACACGCGCATGGCAGGGGTCCACAGGCCGCCCATCCCCAAAATGGCACACACACATGGCTAGGGCCCCCAAGCACACGCGTGACCCCCGGCAGCAGGAGCCGACCCTGGCTCCATCCTGGGCATCGTGCCTGAGACCTGCCAAACTCGTTGCACCTGAGACTGCCAGGGCAGAGGGGTTGGGGTTTGGGAAGAGGGGGCTAGGGGGGCACACAGAGCCCCCCGGGCTCAGAGAGGAGCCTCGCAGCTGTGGGATTCCTCCCAGGTCACCGTCTGCCTCTGGGATGACTCAGGGGGGATTAGTGAGATTTGTCGGAGCGGGAACATCGCAGCCGCGCGCCCGGCCTCGGCCATGTAGGGCCGGTCCTGCCCAGAGGCACGGAGGCGTGGGGGGCACAGGGCCAGCTCGGGCCGAAAGGCATCGGGACAACGACCACCCCGCCACGTCCAGCCCCCCAGCGCGGCCGCAGCCCCTGAGCTGAACCCCCCAACCTGCCCTGCCCATCACAATGGGGTGAAAGGAAGGGGGTACACTGGGGGGGGGCAGGGTTGGGGCTGGGGGGCCATGCTGCTGGTGAGGGGGGTGTTTCCTGGCCAGAGCTTCTGCCCACGAAGACCCTGTTTGCTCTCGGGCTCCCCTGCGACCAGGGGCGGGGACATTCTTGTTTTTCAGGGATGTAGAGACCCAGAGCGGTGACACTGGGGAGTGGAGACCCAAAATATTCAGATCCGGGATGTTGAAACCCAGAGTTTTGGAGACCAGGGATGGTGAGACCCAGGGTGCTGAGATCCTGGATTTTAGAGACCTGGGATGTAGGAGACCCAGGACGCTGAGACCTGGGATGTGGGAGACCCTGAATTTTGGAGAATGGACATGTCAGAGACCCAGGATGTCAGACACATGGGATGTTGGAGACCTGGGATGTTGAGACCTGAGATGTAGGAGACCTGGGCTGTTGAGACCCAGAATTTTGGACACCTGGGATGTCAGAGACCCGGGATGTGGAAAACTGGGATGCTGAGCCCGGGATGTTGGAGACCTGATATGTGGAGACCAGAGATTTTGGAGACCTGGGATGCTGGAGGCTGGGATATGGAGACCTGAGATGTAGGAGACCTGGGATGTGGCATATCCAGGATAGGGAGACTCGGGGTGTGAAGACCCGGGATGTTGACCCCTGGATGCTGAGCTCAGGATGTGAAGACCTGGGACGTGGAGCCCTGGGATGCTGACCCCAGGCTGTTGAGCAGGGTTTGGTGGCCCTCCTGCTGGCCACACTGGCCCCAAGCAGCCCCATCCCAGTGCTCTGGTCCAGCCCTGCCGGAGCAGGGAGCCGGTGCCTGCAGTACAATTCCCACCCGACACACAGAGCCATGGTTCACCGGTGCCGCCGGGGGCCCCGAGGGACAGACACAGGCCATGGGGACAGGTTTCTTTCACCGCTTTTTATTCCAGCTGATTCTATCCGTTCGTTCACATTTATTCAAGGCACTCAGTGACCGGGTGAGTACAAAATAGACAATAAAAAGGGGGCTGTGAGCGGGGGCGGGCGTGAGGATGCAGGGCGGGTGGCGTTGGCTTTTCCTCCTCCTCCTCCTCGCTGCCACCTACTTCTTGGCCGGCTCCTTGGCTTGGCTCTCGACGGTGACGGGGATGGTGATTTCGGCAGACTGGATGGCCGGCTTGGGCAAGGGGGCCTCCACCGTGAGCATGCCATCGGGGGACAGCGAGGACCGCACAGCCGTGGCTTCAACGCCGGGGGGGAGGCTGTGGTGGGGAGAAGGGGGGGTCAGGGCTGTGACATCCATTGCCCCACCCTGCACCCCAGTGCGCATGATGCCGTGACCAGTGACAGATGCTCAGCCCCAAATTGCTGCCTCCCCCTGCTCCCAGTTTGGGTGAGCAGCATCCCCAGTTTGGCCAGTGGGCACTGGAGGGGATGGGTGGGTGCGCAGAGGTCCCCAAAGGCATTGGGGGGGGGCTGCCAGGATCCCATCTTCCCTCCTCCCTGGTACTTACGTGTATTTTCGGGTGAAGCACCTGGAGATGAAGCCATGTTCATCCTGCTTCTCCTCATGTTTGCCTGGAAGGAGAAAAAAAACCGGACTGGTTGGAAGGGGTCGGCTGGGTGGGCAGTGAGTTGGGAAGGTCTCTGTGCCCGGGGTCCACCCTTCTCTGCCCCAGCCCACCAGATCCCAGCATCGTCCAATGCTGGGGAGGGGCTGATCCTGCCTCTCCTGGTTTTCTTTGCCTTAATATCAGCCTGGAGCAACAAGGAGGGACCAGGGGCAGTGGGGCCCCTCCGGAAGCCTCCCCCAAACTCAAGGGCAGCAAAGTGCTGTGCCAGGAGCCAGCGGTGGCCAAGGGGACCCAACCGCTGCCGGCTGGCCCTGCAGCCCTCATTTTGGCTCCCCAGCCCTGCAGGGCTGGAGACTGAGCACCCACCACTCCCTGGGGCTGCACCCCTGAATCCCGCTGGTTGAGGAATTGCCCCCACCCCATGCGGACCCCCCTCCCCCAGCACGAAGCACACTGCTGGCCTCGTGCCACAGGGTCTGGGCTTCGTCACGGCGTCCCTGGCTGAGCTGCCCAGGGCACTGCAGGAGAGCATGGGGGTCTGCGGGGCTCATGACACCCCACTGCCACCCCCCAGGTCCCTCTGTGGCAGCCAGGGGGGGTCCCTCCTCATGTCCTGACTGGGACAGCAGCGAGGGGTCAATATATGGGGCTGGGGGATCTCTGCACCCTGTGAAACACCTGCAGAGTGAATGCACCCCGAGACTGAGCTTGTAATGCTGGGCTTTCTTCTTTGCCTTGATTTTCCCTTTCCCCTTCCCTTTTTCCTCTCATTTCCTCCCCTCTCCTCCCCTCCCCTCTCTTCCCCTCCCCTCCCCTCCTCTCCTCTCCTTCTCTCCCTTCCACCTCCTTTTGCCTTTCCTTCCCTTGCTTCCCACCACTTATTCCACTCTGCTTTGCCTTTCCACCCCTTTTTCCCCCAGCAAGCGCCAGGGCAGCTGCCCCAGCATGACGCCCAGGGGGGGACCCAGGGACCCCCATCCCCAGCACCCACCGGTTATCTCCACGATATTATCCTTGGTCTTGACGACCAGCTCCTCGGGCGCGAAGTGGTTGACGTCCAAGGTGACCTTCCAGCTGTCGGCAGTCTGGCGGATCTCGGAGATGCCGCTGCTGAGCTGGCGGCTCAGCGCCTGCCCGTAGGGCGAGCCAGGGGCCGGCACCAGCGCACTCTCCCGGGGCAGCAGACGGAAATATCCCGGCCAGGTGCTGCCGCTCGGCCACTTGTACCAATCCTCAGGGATATGGGGCATCCCGAAGGACTGGTCGAAGAGGCGGCTGCCATGGTACCAGTCACGGAAGGGGTCCCAGCTGGGGCTGCGCAGGAAGGTGAAGGGGACGCGGCGCTCGGCCATGGTGTGCAGGGCTGCCGGGGGGGCGGCCAGCGGCGACTTATGAAGAGGGCTGGTGGTTATTTTTAGCCGGGCAGCTCAGCTGGCTATTAATGGAAATTGCAGCAGGGCCCAGGGAAGGGACGAGAAACTTTCCCAGGACCAAGGCGGTCGCACGCAGCCGCACTGGGTGGGCAGCACGGGGAGGGGGCTGGCAGCTCCCCGGGTCCCCCCTGCCAGGGAAATGTCCGTCCGCCTCTTGCCGCGGGAGGTTTGGCTGGTTGGGAGTGATGGATGGCCCTTGGAGCTGCTCCCGGCCTCACCCCCGCCTGCCTGCCTTTCTCGCCCGTAAAACCATCCCAGGGATGGGGGCTGGGGCTGGGCCAGCGCCTCGTGGGGGGGGATGAGTCAGTGGAGGAGCCCGTGTGCAGCCCTGCGCCCACGGCGTCGCCCGCCATCCAGAAGCTTCTCGAGCCCCCCAGCGCCCCTGTGGCCCCGGGGTCGACGTGGCGGTGGGGAACCCCCAGCACCAAGTTGGGGTGAGGCTGCTCCAGCCCTGGGGGTGGGGGTCCCTGGGGCCCGCGGGGCCAATGGGACCAGTAGGTGTTGGTGGGGGCTTACAGGACCT
>WAAD01028780.1:806369-831055 GCA_013389945.1 Fregata magnificens | reverse complement strand
ACATCGCATAAGGCAGGCTACACAGACGCTACCCTGCACCTTCCTCTCGCCCTCAACAACGTGGGTCATGCAAACCTCTGCATGCAAAACGCCAAAAAAAAATAATTAAAATAAAATTTAAAAAAACCCAAAGGAAGGGGTGGGATGGGAGGAAAAAAAAAATCCAAGAAACCCCCAAGTCATCGGGGAGGGAGAGCTCAAAGGGAAAGAAACAACCCCCCCCCAAAAAACACCTGGAGCAGGGATAAAGCAAACCCCGGTGCCCGCCCACCCCAACCAAGAAAGGGGAAGGGAAAAGGTGGGTAAAACCCAAACGAAGGGAGGAAAATGGGGGGGGGAAAGAAAAGATGAAAGGAAGGAAGGTGGGGAGGTGGCAGAGAATAAATCAGACTGAGCCGAGGGGAAGGGGTCGAACCAAAGAGTGCTGGAGGTGATGGGGGGGAGTCTGCTCACACAGAGGCATGCACATATATAGAGAGATATATGTTCAGATATGTGTAGTTTTTACAAATAGTACGGCTTTCGGCTTAAAACAAATCAAGAAACGAGGAGGACGGCACAGAGCGACAATGGAGGGCAAGGCGGGGGCGGGGGGGCAAGGGTGAGAAGGCAAAAAGAAACCAAAAAAGAAAGAAGAAAAACCATCCAAATCAAACAAAATAAAACTAAAAAAACAAAGCAAAACTTCACAAATGTCCTCATTACTGAGATAAACGAATGTCTCTGAGCTCTTCCTGGGACACGCATTGAGCTGTTAGCTGTGACTCTGCAGGGAACTGCTAAGTCCTCATCAGCACTCAACACAGACTTTGCTTTCTGCTTCCTTTTTTTTTTCCATTATATGCTTTTTTTTTTTTTTAAGTCCCTCTTGGTTAACATCCACTTACCAAAAAAGTGGCATTTCCTCCTTTAGTAGGTAAGGTATGAAGAGAAGGGAAAAGCGGGGCAATATAAGTGCATCATTAGATTCACAAAAATGCAAGAGAGAAAGAAAGAGCGAGAGAAGGAGGAGAGACAGAGACAGAGCCAGAGAGAGGAGAAATAAAACAAACCAACTCACTCCTCCTACGGGGAGGGGGGGAAACCCTGGGCCACTGCTGCAGCCAAGGCCCCGTGCCGGGCTCTCGCCGAGAGCTGGGGGGGTTTTGCCCGGCCCTGGGGTCCAGCACGCAGTGGCTTCCAAATATCTGAACTCCTCCGAGCTGCAGCCACCGCCTGGGTTTTTCCCACCATCTTTGCAAACACCGCTAGACTAAAAAGATGGGTGGAAACGGCTCCTGCACCACTGGCCACAACCGAACTGGCAAACCCCGGCTCAGGGGGCCTTGGGGGTCTCCTTCTCTCGGCCGCAGCCCTGCGTGGGTCCCTGAGCATCCCTGGAGGGGTAAATCCTGTGCGGGGCGGCACTGAGCCCAGCCGAGGGGATCTAACAGGGTTCAGGGGGATTGGGGTGCTGCCGGGATTGTGTCATCACGCCTGGAGCTAAGCTGGGAGCCGGTGACCCCAATTCCCCACCGGCCCTTCACCCCAAACACACCCGCTCAGTCAATCCCGGAGGATGAGGTTCTCTCCACCCGCCCCGCCATCTCCTAAATGCCTCTTTTCTCCCCCAAAAGAGAAGCGGGCGAGGCGCCGGGGTGGGAGCCCGGGGACCACCACGAAGGTGCTGCAAAAAGGACGCGAGGCCACCACACCCCTGAGCATCCCGAGGTGGGATGCACACACCGCTCTGCACCCCACCAGTGGTATGTCCCCCATCACCTCCTTGTCCCCACGGATAAGCCAACCCCTCCAGCCGCACACCGGCCTGCTGGAGCCAAAATGGGGGGATTTGGGAGTCTTCTTTTAACGATCTGCTGCTGTTGCAATTGCTCCAGCGAGGGGGGAGGCTGGCGGCGATGGCCAGCCCTGCCCATGGCACAAGGTGCCCTGCAAGCGCTGGGGGGCACAGACCCCTCCAAGGGGATGCAGCAGCCCTGGAAGGGGGGTTCAGCTGAGCCCATGCCCAGCCCCATGTCCAGGCAGGGAAAAATAAAAGCAGAGATGAAGAAGAAGAAGAGGAAGAAGAAGAAAGAGAAGGGTTTCCTCTTTCCCAGGGCGGCTGGCCATGCCGCAGGCTTGGACTGTGGGATGCGGGGTTCCCACCCAAACCCTGGGGTGGGGGCGGAGGGGTCTCCTGCCCAGATGTGCAGGAAGGCAACAAAAGGAAAAGCATCCCAAATAAATCCAAATTGGCAAAGGCCCAGCCCAAAAGGGAAAACACACGCTGGGGGCTTGCAGGGATGGGGCGACCAGGGTTGGGATGCCGTCCCCTGCCCCTTGGGGACCGTCATGCCCCAGACCTGCCTCTCTCCACAGAGGAATATTTCAGCCTTTCCCTATTGCAGACCCCCAATATTTTCCCTGGGTTGGGTTTTTTTTGTCTGCCACAGCCCAAGGAGGGGCTAAACGCACACATCTCCCCAAATGTCTCATTTCTTGCCCCATCCATCCACCCCGAAACCCCGTGCCCAGGATCTGCAGCCGCTCCCACCCGTGGGCTCTGGCCGCTGCCCCTATTTCTCGCTAATTATGCTCGCCTTTGTTACCCGGCCCCTAAGGGGGGACTCAAACGGAGCAGCCGTGCTCGGCCCCTGGATGGAAACGAACACAAAGTCGGAGGGCTGAAAGACACAGAAATGCATTCTACCGACGGCACGAGGAGACGGGGAAGAGAAAAAGGGGGAAGAAAGAAAAAATATTACGTGGACAGGGCAAAAAAATATAAATAAAGAATGTAAGAGAAGAGCATGGCTTTGCAGCTAACTGGGGAAAACCATACAAGTAAAAAAAAATTATATATAGCCACCAAAAAGAGACAAAATGAAAGAGAGACAGAGAAGGAGAGCGAGAAAGAAAGAGAAAGAAAGTCAGAAAGAAAGAGAAAATAACATTAAATCAAGCTACGGTGCTTTTCAACAGGCTCATCTGCAGAAGTGAACGTGCAGAGGTGGACGAAATACCTACCTTCGCAATTGGCAGTGACAGGAATGCGATAATAAAAAAAGAAAACAATAATCTCCACATTTGGAGGGCAGAATGGGAAAAAGACAAGGACTCTTTAGTACGGCGATCCAGACCCCTCGGCTAATCCCATTTGCTTTGCTTAGATTTTTCTTAATTATTTTAAAATTGGTCTCGTTAGCTTTTTTTTTTTAAATTTTTCTTTCTTTAAATGGAAAGGTTGTGACCGACCGCTGAGCGGGGCGGCCGCGGGCGGGGTTTGCTGGCTGGTGTCTGTAACCCGGCTGCGTTTTGGTCTTAAAAAGTCGCTATATAACATGGCAAAGTCCCGGATAACATGCAGGGAAGGCGACGGATGGAGGTGGGACACGGCGAGGGTCATTGGGTTGTGTTGGCCCAAAGAAAACCGCAGAGAAAGAGGGGCCGGAGGGTGCGTGTGGGTGAGGAGGAGGAGGAGGAGGGACGCGGGAGGAAGGCTGGGGAAGGCAGCAGGGATGGATGGAGACGGGACCGGGTATTTAAAAGGGAAGGCAACGCCACGCAGCGCTCTGGGGCACCCCTTCCTCCCGGTGGCTCTGGGGGTGCTGAGGGGGGCACGGCTCACCCAGGGGATGGGCTGAGTCCGGAGCTTTTAGGGGGTCTGCAGGAGACGGCGGGGGGCTGGGTACCAAGGATGCTCAGCAGCCATCCTGCCGGGATGCAGGATGCGGGCATCCAAGTATGGGATAGCCATAAGGTGCTCGGCTTGCGGGGGGTGGATAATCCAGCACCCAATGGCCTCATCCTGCACCATGGAGGAAAACCACCCCCACGGCAGCAGGATCTGGCCACCAGCCGAGGCAATGGGGCAGTAGCCAATTCAAGGAGGGAAAGGGCAATTCGCTCCGCGATACAAAGCGAGCCCGCTACATTTGCGGTGTAGAGCTGCTCAGTTATCTTCCCTTTTAAATTCCTTCTTCAAAATATAGAAAATGGAAATACAATGTTCAGCGGTCGTAAATATTTAGAAAACACATCTGCTTTTTTTTTTTTCTTCTCCACATTAACACACACAAAAGCAAAAAATTCTAGAACAACACGACGACGACGGGGAGGGGGGGAAGAGAGATATATATTGTTTGCATTTCTGTACATCACAAGGGAAAAGAAAAGAAATAATGAGAAAGGAAACTAAAACAAGGTGGGGAAAAAAAAGCACGTTTCATTGCCCTTCCCTCCCCCTCGTCCCTGCTTCTGCTGAGCAAGAAATGGAAGTGTATATTACCGTTTGGGTTTTTTTCAAATGGGAGGCTAAAGAAAAACACAGATGGGATTAAAAAGAAAAAAAAAAAAATAGAAACCAGAGAGAGAAAGAAGAGAGAGAGAGAAAGAGAGAGAAAGTTGTTGGAGAAACGTCCCGCTGGTGCCGGGGAGCTGTGGGAGCTCGACGGCCTGGGCGATGCTGGGTGCTGGGGGTGGTGGGCAGGGGGAGAGCGGGGCAAGCCGGGTGCCTGGGTGGGTGCTCGGCACCCGAACCCCCCCACGCCCCAGCTGAAACCGCAGGAAAGAAGAAAGCAGAGAGTTGCCCCGAGAGGCGGGCAGGGTGCTAGGTGCTGCTGGGGGGTGCTGGGTGCTGGGTTGGGGATGGGGAGCCGGAGAGGGCGAAGGGGATGTGAATATGGGGTGGGGGGCTCCTGGCCCCATTTTCTGGGGTCCCCCCGGCCCCGCAAGCACTGGGGTGGCAGCGTTGGGTGCTGCCAGCCAGGAGCATCCCTGCAGCACCTCACCCGTGGGAATAAAGTCCCCTGGGGCGAGCAGGGACCTGTGTGCCCCTCGTTAGTGGGGTCCCCCAGAGCACCGCCTTCGCTCAGCCCTGCCTCCAGCCCCCCGCTAGCTGCAGTGGGCTCCTCGCCACCCTGGCACTGGTTCGACTGGGACTGGACCCCTGGTCCTGTTGGGTTAGGGCTTTGCCCCACTCAGTGTGGGAGCAGCCCCCCGGGTTTCACGGGGACCCCTGGGGCGCCGAGGCAGAGCCGGGGTCACCTAGCTCCGATGTCACCCGCCATGGGGACCCTGAGTTCCTAAAGTCTGAGCACCCAGCACCAAACCCCCTCCAAACCCCAGCCTGGCCTAACCCCAGTCCCCAGACTGGGCACGAACTGGGTGCTGGGGTCCTGAGCGCTGGTGCTGGCACCGTTGCGCTGGGGAGGGTTGGGGCTGGCGGGGAAGCAAGAATTTTCCAGCTTTACCCATTTCTTGGCTGTTTGGGCTCAATCCCCTCCCAGGGAGGTTCTCAGCCTGGCGGTGACCCTGGCTTGCGGAGCCCTCGTCCCCAGGGGGTGACATCCTCAGAGTGACGTGTGGCTTTGCGGCTGGGGGTGGCCTGTTGGCTGCCCCGATACCTGCCCCAAGGTGATGGGCTGACTCCCCCAGGGAGACCATGCACCCAGCGGAAGGTTGATGGGTGCTGGGGGGTGCAGCCTGCACCCCGCATCCCCCCGTGTGCCCCAGATGGGCGAGGGGACAGCCGAGCGAGTGGGGAAGGAGGGGAGAGGAGAGCTGGGGTGGAGGGGTCCTGCGGAGGGAGGAGGGGAGGGAAGCGAACGGTGATCCAAGAAAAGCCTACGTACATCCGAGGGCTCCGGGAGCGGGGCGCCGTGGCTGTGGCGGCCATTCTGGGCGCTGCCCTTGTGCCCGTTCTGGTGTGGCGAGGCCGAGCGGCAGGGCGAGGGGGAGGACGGGCTGCGGCTGGAGCGGGCGCTGCTGCCCTTGGGGCCGTCCTGCCGGCGCTTGGGGCTTAGCCTGCGGGGCACCGCACTGTGAGCCACTGGCATCCCCCTGCCCCAAGCCTGGCATGGCATTGCCCTTCACCTGGCTCCGGTAGGGCTGCCGGCTGCAAGCCTGGGCTGAGATGGCAGGGCATGGTTTGCCAATGCAAGAAACATAATGAAAATTGGTGGTTTGTGCTTTCTCTAGTTCAAAATTGAAACCCTGGCTGGGCACCATGTTCCAAACACCCCCCCTCCAGACGCTACAGCACCATCCTGCTTCCCTTCATCCCCTCGAGTGTCCCCATTGTGGGGACAGCTCTGCCACCCACCTCCATGTCCTCCACCCCACAAGTGTCCCCATCCCAGGGACATCTCTGCCACCTGCCTCCCCACCCTCCATCCCCAAAAATCCCCATCATGGGGACAGCTCTGCCACCCAGCTCCCTGCCCTCCATCCCGTAAGGGTCCCCACCATGGGGACACCTCTGCCACCTTCCTCCTTGCCCCCTGAAACAGAGGCTGGGGGGGGCCGCTGGCAGTGGGGGTGGGGGTCCCAGGCTGCTCCTACCTGCCGGGGGATTTGGAGCCACTGTCGTCGGAGGAGAGCGAGGCGCTGTGGGAGCTGCAGGAGCTGCGCCGGTGCGAGCGCCAGGCTGGGGACTCACTGCGGGACCTGCGGAGAGGGCGGCCAGGGGGCCGAGGGACAGGCTGAGCGGCTGCAGGAGGGCACATAGGGGGACACACCGCCCCACTCCCCCCACCATCCCGGCCCCTCACCTCTTGCGCTCTTTGTTTTTCTCTTTCCGTTTGGTCTTGGGGCTCCGGGACCTGTGGGAAGAGCCACAAGCTGAAGAGACTGGAGCGGGGGCAGCACCTGGGCAGGCTTCCCCAGCCCCTCCAGAACCACCAAGGCTGCAGGAGGAGCAATGGGGAGGACCTGCCTGGAGCTGGGCTCCCCCAAGCTTCAAACCACAGTGGGGGTCCCACCTGGCTTTTGCAGGGACTGTGCAGGCCACATGCTGGTCAATGAGGCTGGGCGGGAGGGGGTGGCAGTGGGAAGGAGGGGACCGGCTCTGCTCAGCATCCACAGGGCTCGGGCCTGTTGTCACCCCTCTGCTCACCTCACCCTGCGTAAGCCTCCTCTGAGCCCCTCTGCCCGCCTGGGCATCCTTTGCCTGGTTTTTTTACTTCTTTCACCGTAAAATAGTGGTGCCGGCAGAGAGCATCCGCAGAGCAGAGCACAGCCGGGGCTTGCCCTGGCCACGGCTGCCCAGCGTCACCCCTACTCCCCTGGGGAACATTCGGGGCCATGTGGGACCCTGCAGGTGCCCAGAGTGGCCCTGTGCCACCTCCAAGAGTAGGGGATGCCCAGCGGTGCCCATCTGTGGGATGAGGGGGACACTCACCAGGCGAGGGACGGACAGACGGATGGACGGACGGTGGGTGATGGCAGCCCACGCTCAGACACACCGTGCCCGATGGGTCCATCCCCTGTCCGGTGGCATGGGGTCTGTCCCCATGGGCAGAGGGGATGGGGACAGCAGGAGGGCAGGGGACAGGGGGTCCCCGACAGGGAAAGCTGGCAGCCAGCGCTGGTGGCAGTGGGGTGGCTCCCAGCAGCTGTCACTCTCACCTGTGTCTTCTCTTCTTCCGCGACCCTGACTCAGACCTGAGGGATGAAGAGGAGGCAGAGATGAAGGAGACACGCTGAGCTGGCCAGTGGGGAGTGAAGGCTGGGCAGCCCCAGAGGATGGGGACAAGGGCAGGGGGGCTGGCCCCAAGATGGGCTGCTGGATGGCACAGGTGACAGCTGCTGTGAGGAGGTGATGGCCCCATGAAGAGCCACGAGCATCTATCCCTGTCCATTCCTCCATCCCGCCCCAGCCCAAGGGCCTGGGCAGCTGCCAAGCAGCCCCACTGTCCCCAAGCAGCCCCACTGTTCCCAACCAGCCCCATTGTCCCCAACCAGCCCTGCTGTCCCCAGCCCGATGTGGTGTCCATCCTACCTGTCGCGTCTATGTTTCTTTCCAGTCTTCTTTTTCTTCTCCTTGCGGATGGGTGAAGAACTGTCGCAGCTGGGGGTTGAAAAAAAGTGAGTGCCCTTGAGGGGGGAGCAAAGGACCTCCCAGCCCCATCCCTGTGGCCCAGGAGAGTCCCACCCCGCCGTGCCCCAGCACGCTGCTTCCCCTGGACCACCCACGGGATCCACAAACATCACATGGCAATTATTTCCTGGGGAGGTTGGGGGTGGGGGATAGAAAGGGGCTTTTAGCAGAAGGACTCTGGCTGCCTTCAGTGCTGGAGCGCCTGAATCCTGCTGTGTCCCATTGCCACCTCGTGGGCTCTGCAGCCTCCAGCAGGAGACAGGGTGGCCAATTCCCACTGGGATTTCAGAGGGGGACAGTGGGTGGCAGAGGTCAGCCCGTGCCTGGTGGCCCTACATGCCTGGCGGGGACCCCGCAGCCCACCCAGCCCGGTGGGCACTCACCTGCGCTCCGAGCCAGGTTTCCTCTTTTTGCTGCCGTGGGGAAGGCAGAGAAGAAAGGGATATTAGGGACAGCGTCCTGCCCAGCCAGCACTAACGTGGGAGGGGACCAAAGGGTGGACAGAGCCAGACCCTTCAGAGAGCCAAATCCTGCCTGGTGCTGTGCCCTGCGGCAGCTAGCTCCTTCCCGGCACAGACCAGGCAAGGTCCCACCAGCACGTGCAGTTGGGTGGGCTGACGGTGCGTCCTGCGGCGCTGTGCGTGTGTGCACATGCATGTGCGTGTTGCACCGCCAGTGAGTGCTGATGCAGTGCACCTCTTGAGGGTGCATATTTAGGAGTGCACTGCCCCTCAAGGTGGGGGGACTTGCCCCATCAGAGCCTGGGGAAGGGGTGAGCCTCCTGGGAGAGGGGACAGCACAGGGACAGGCAGGGACTCACCGGCTCCGGCGATGACCCGATTTCTTTTTCTTTTTCTTCTTGGGCGGAGGAGAGGTGGAGCTGCTCGAGCGTCTTTTCAGCCTGCGAGGAGAAGGCAGACAGGGTCAGGGGGAGAAGGGATGGCAGCCCAGGGCTCTCCTGGCTTCCGCATCCCCCAGTGGGGACCTGGCAGGCAGGGAGACATCCCCCACTGTGCACACCCAATCCCCAAAATCCCTGCTGTGGTTCCAGCCAGACCTGTACTCGCGGTGGCCGCTGTCCTCGCGGTAGCACTCAGCCGAGCAGTCGCACTGCAGCAGGCAGTCCTCACCGTAGTCGGGGTACTCCACCGCATACTCCTCCCCATCTGCCCCATGATGGTTCTCTATCACGCTGTTGAAGGAGGAAGCGCAGGATTAATTCGGGGCTTCCTGTTCCCCACTTCTCACTGGAGCGGCTGGGGGGAAGCCTGGGGTAGCCCCGGTGCGGCTGCAGGAGCTGGGGGACATCCCCTCCACCACAGCATCCCCAGGGGACCTTCGTCACATCACTTGAGGTCCACATGCAGCAAACCTCCGTGGTGTCGCCATACAGTGGGGGTCTTCTCGGCATCTTCCCGGGACTCCTGTCCCTGCAGTAAATCTCCGCCAGGTTGGCACAGGGACACTGTGGGGCTCGGGCCACCATCTCCCCTTTTGGCACTGCCCAAGTGCTGGGGCTGAGCAGGAGGCTGGGGTAAGCTCAGGTAGGCGGCAAGGCTGGATTAGGGCAAGAGGAGCTGGCAGGAGGCTCGGAGGATTATCTGCCTGCCAGCGGGAGCTGCCCAGGATGATCTGGGCTTTGAGCCCGGCGCCCCAGTGTGCCACCAGCTCGGCACCGGAGCTTCAGGCAGGTGATGGGTGACGTGCCCCTTGGACCAGCCAAGATGGGGTGGGGGGACATCAGGCCTGAAACCACCAGGGTCTCCTCTCCCTCCTGAGAGACTTTGTCCGTATTAATTTTTCCAGCTGTCATGGAAACCCGGCAGGAGGTTGCCATTGACTACTGGGGCTGCGGGCAGGGCTTGGCAGAGGCCTGGCAGCTGGACCAGGCAGGCAGGAGGGACCCAGGAGGGGAGACCCTGCCCAGCCTCTCCCTGCCATCCCCCACCTCCCCAGTCCTCCGCTGCCATCAACCCCAGGAGCAGCATCAACCCCCCCGAGGGCCTCTCATTTGTTCTTGGGGGATGTAGGACTTCTCACCCCGGGAGGAATGTGGCCATCCAGGTGACCTGGAGGGAACCGTAGCAGATGGGGCCATGCCTGGAGGGTGCCCGGCATCACACCAGCCCGGGCGCTTGCTTCTCAAGGGAGATTTCCCCTCGGAAACCGATATGGGTTTCTCCGCCCTTCCCAGCCTGGAGGCGTGTGGCTGGTGCTGCCAGTGTAGAAGCGCAGCCCTCATGGCACTGGCCCCTTGGCAGCCCTGCCAGAGCCTCTGGCTGAGCGAAGGGATGCTCCCAGCCCCAGATGGCAGATCCAAGAGCCGCACATGTTGGCAACCCCAGCCACAGGCAGGCCCTGTGCTGTTTAACCCAATTAAAAATGGTTTGGACCAAAACTAGAAGCAAGACATCCTCCTCCTGACCGCGGATGATCGCTCAAGTGGATCTTGGGCTCCCTTCTGCACCACAGCCATCGCTTTCTGGGTCCTCTCCAAGCAACTCCTGCCTTGGCCATGCCCCAAGGGCAGGAACGGCCTTTCAACCACGCACCCAACCATGGGAAGGGGGAGAAAAGAGGAAAAGAGAGGAGCGAGCAGGAATAATTCCCCCTTGGACTCTCCGCTCCGTGAGCAGGCACTGCTCCACGCCAGAGCGTGCTGCCAGCATCTCACCCATTAGCCATGCTCAGCAGCTCAAGACGGGCTTGTGCTGCCCCAATTATCCCTCCCCATCCGGCACATGCTCACGTTTGTTTTCAATCCCACCAGCCTGTCCGTCAAGCAGTTACTCTTTCAGGACCAGGCTGTATCGCTGGGCTCTGCACACACAGAGACGGGAGCTGGGAGAGCACAGAGATCAAGCTGGGGATTCAGGTGGTCACGGCTCTGCTTGGTGCCTCAGTTTCCCCTGGGGAGTTTTGCAGATGATGCTGAGCTTTTGCATCTGATTTGAAACAAGAGCAGCTAGTTTAGACTCATAGTCCTGGCAGCCCAAGACCGAGCTGTAAAAGTCCAGAGAGCTGCTGGAGCAGGACCAGCCCATGAGATGTTTCGCTGAGTACTCTCCCAGCCACCGCAAGGGCTGGGACTCTTTATTTAAAGTTTATTTAACTCCCTCGTCCAGCCCCTTCAACCAGTGCAGACCTTTTGCACCCAGGACATCCTTTGGCAGGGACTTTGGCAGCTCAGGACCCTGCTGCATGAGGAACCACCTCCTTTGGACCCAGCTCCTACCAGCCTCCTCCAAGCACCTCCGGCTTTGCTCTCCTCTGAGCAATCCTTTGCTTTGAGACTGCTCCTTCCAGCTCAGCACTATTATTTATAGCCCCTGGGCTAATCTTTAATGATTACCCTTCATATTGCAAAAGCAAGCCTGCAAAGGTGACAGCTAGGGCTGCTTGGGTAACCTTAACACTCCTTTGGCTTCCCTATGTGTTGGTTACAGCGCCAGTCCTAACAAGCCTGCCTGGGAAGATGCCCTGGAGATGGCTCATGCCCCTATGGGCAAAGGCCACTTGTTAACACCTTGCCTTGATGCTCGGTGACTGAGCAGGTTGGGTTTCTTTCCCCATGACTTGTTTTTTCCCTGCCTGGAGGAGGACCCTGAATGTCTCGTGCTGCCCCAGGGCCATGTGCCCCATCCCAGGCTGGGCACAGCCGAGCTGTGTCCCTCCCTGCCCGGCATGCCGGCAGAGCAGTAGGAGGAAGGCTCTCCCCGCAGCCGCGGCTTCCCTGCCTCCCCCTCGCCCTGATTTCCTGACCCTAATGAAGCATTAATATTCAGTGAACCTGCAGCATCTATTCCTGTCCCAAGTGACCTGGTTTCCAGCCTGATGGATGGTGCACGCCAGGCCAGCCACGCTGCCTGGGCCATTAAGCATTGCACAGATAAATTATCATTGAGCCAGGGCAGACCCTTGCAAGGCCAGGGACAGTCCTGTGTGGGGCAGGAGGAGCGAGTGGCATGTCCCCAGCAGGAGCTGGGCTGCTTTGGACAACTAACCTGAGCCCCAAGCCCCCCCTGGGGCAGAAGCAGCCCCTGGGGACCAGGCAGCGTTAGGACGCAGAGGCACGGGGCAGGAGCTCCTTGGAGAAGCTTCTTCCATGGGGCTCCTTGGGGTTACACCAGCCTGATGGAGATGCAAGCTCTGGGTCTACCCAGGTGAAAAGCAAGCTCAAGCCCTGCTTATCCAGCCTGGGCCCCTTGCAACACAACTTATTATTACTATTATCCATGATTCTTATTGCTAACACAAATATTACCAGGATTACAGAACAGCAGCCAACCTCCCAAACCATCTCCAGCCAAGCTGAGTTACCCAGCTTCACACTTGGAGACAGGAGGACTATTCTGCACTATGGACTTAAGAGCAAGGACTGGAGATCGGTGCCCTTGCCTGGCTGGAGGCAGAAACTGCAATTTCAGCCACGGTGAGAGCAGGAGAGGTGACCCAAAGAGGCAGGAGCGGGCAGAGGTGAGGCACAGAAAACCTGCAACTTGGTCTCTGCCACTGGCTGGTGGGGTGAGCCAAGCATCGAGACCTTCTGTGCTTCAGTTTCATCATCTGTGACAGCAGCATTGCAACGCTGGCCTCTCTATACAGCACTCTGAGGTCTCCAAAAGACCTCCAAATAACCTCTAACCTCTCCAAAGGTAGGAACCTGCTTCAGAGAGGCAAACACTGCCTCCAACCAACAACCAACCAACCAATCAACCAATCATCCAACCAATCAACCAACCAACCATCCAAACAACCATCAACCAACCATCCAGCCAATCATCCAACCAACCAACCAATGATCCAAACAACCATCCATCCATCCCTCCAACCCTATATACCCTCTCTATGTCCGTCTATCCATCCACCCCTATATAGATACCTTCTCTGTATCAATCCACCCGTCCATCCACCCACCCACCCCCCCATCCACCAATACTCAGAAGCAATCTGGGATGCGCCTCTCTGGGATGAGGGACAGACAGGATGCACAGATGGGCCGACTCAGAGCTGCCTCACTTACATTTGGCGCCCATGCTGGTCCTCCCTGGTGAGTACACCTTCCTTCTCCATCAGCATTTGCCGAAAGGTCCCCACTTTCTGCCGGATCTCCTCTTCAGAGTACCTGGATGGGCAAAGACGCAGTCAGGGCTGCCATGGCCGGAGCATGGGCTCCCTAGGGACCTGCTGAGGACCTCCATACCTTTGGGAGTGACACGTGGCCCGAGAGGCCGGTAAGGAGAGGTGGCATGGTGCCCATCATCAGGGCCTGGAGGAGAGCAGGTCCCTCCGCTTGGTCCCCTGCCACCACCCTCCATGCCCTCCTCTCTCCTGCCTGCCCCTCCCAGCAGTGCTTGGCAGAGTAATGGACACCAGGAAGGGGTAAAAGAAGCGGATGACCATGAGTTTGCCATTCCCCCCCACACTGCCTCAGGTTTTGGGGCACATCCTTGCCAAACACCCTTGGCAGTGCCAGCATTGCAGCCAGCAAGGCCAGGGTTCGCGCCGGGCGCCTCTGTCCCATTGTGAGCCTCCCTCACTCATCCCTGCGCTGCGCCGGGGCCCCGGCAGCTGAGCCAGCTCTGCGCTAACGCTGAACGCTGACTCAGGCCGCTGCAGGGTTATTAACGAGAGACACTAATCACTTTGTCCCTGGCATCTGAGAACAGCCGCGGCAAACCACAGCACACCAGCCATCCCTGAGGTGTCCCCGGGGAGGGACGGGTGACAGCCCTGGGTGGGCGGTCCTGCGCCGCATACCGTGGCTGCACAAGGGCACCCGAGCATCCCCTTTGACCAAAAACATCCAAATGGAGGGATGCAGTGGAGGGGCCCACAGGGATAGGGCAAAGGGAGAGAGGCCCTGTGTCACTGCCACCCTGCTGCTCTGGGAGGGAAGGGGACAGGCTCTGTGTGCATCCCTGTCCTCAGCCACACCGCCTACAGAGGCTGTTCACGGTCTATCCTCACCATCACGTCCCATCAGCATCGTCGCTAACAAGCCCAGAAAACTGGGTGTCACAGTCTGACTGAGCCCCACAGTCCCTGAGGCTGGCAGCTCGCAGAGCCTGTGCTGGGGACAGTGATGCCCTGCACCACACCATGGGTGCCCCTGGGTGCCCTTGGGCACCTCTGGGTGCAGAGGACAGCATCCGCATCCCCTGCGGTGCCCATGAAGGGGAGCAGTGAGAAGAGGGGAATTAATATTAACAAGCTCATTTGCACTGAAAGGTTCTCATTAATTCCCCAGCTGGCCAGGACTCCCATGCAGGAGGATGGCAGCTAACCAGGCATGGAGGCAGCCCCAGCTGCTTCCCCTTGCCTTGCACCCTGCTTGGGCACAGGGGGACCCTGAAAACAGGGCAGCACCCCCAAATGCTGCTCTGCGCCGTACCCTCACCATCGGTGCAGCCAGCCGGGCAGAGTGTGGCCATCCTGTGAGGATGGAGCCACCGGCATCAGCCAGCCAGCGGCAGCAGGAAGATGTCCACCTGACAAGCATTTGCTGCAGCGTATTACAGATGCAGTGGATGCTCTTGGAGAGGGGATGTGAGGCCAAACAGGAGGTGCCAGATGGGCCACCGCGGCTGGGCCGTTAGCAAATCTGCACAGGGCAAGGCCAAGGCGAGGAAGCCCCCCTGCACCCTGTGATCCTGTGATGGAGACAGGAGCACCCCGCCAGCCCCTTCCCTCCTGCATCCCCCGGCGCTGCTTATAACGCTGTTGGAGGGATTTTGGGTTTGCATTTAACACGTAGAATGGGTTTGGGAAAGAAAGAAAAATTGCTGACGCTTCTTTTCTGGAAAAGAAATCCAGCCTACAGGCAGGGAATAACGGCGCAGGCAGCCTGGAGCGAGCAGCAGCCCATACAGCACAGGCAGGAGGAGCCATCCGCGTTTAAGGAAACAAGGGAGCACTTAAATCCCCGCAAAACCTCCTCTGCTGTCACACCAGTTCATCCTAGGTGCCCTGTCCCTGCCAATAACTCCCCCAAGGCCATGGCCAGGATGCGGTCCCCAGCCCTGGCAGAAACCTCAGGGGTGCAAAGCGCCTCCCGTGCAACCCCCCCAGAGAGCCCTGTGCGGAGGGCAAGAGCAGGAGGAGGATTAACTATGTTGACCAAGACTATTACTGTAATTATATTATCATTTCGGTGTACCACCATCATCATCGTTATTAATAGCCTTAATAATAGCAAAGGCAGTTATAGCAATAACAACAATACCAATTGCAATATTGCTATTACCCATTGCAGTAATGATACTACTAGTAGTAAGATCCCTAGTAGGGCGCGGGAACCCGACAGGAGGCTCTGGGCTCCCCAAGGCGCCAGGTCAGCCTTATTTATTTCCATAACGACAAATTAGGCACAATCATTATTCCAGTCTGTGTGAGACAATTTAATTCTAGGTCACGCTTGCGCTCTTAATGAAAGCCTTGGCGAAGCCTTCCCTCAATCCATTTTCCTTCTCCCCAGCTGATACCAGTCCCCGTCTACCCGTGTGTGCCGAAGAATTTGCTCCATCAATCAGGTTTTAGTGAGCTGTCAGGGGGATCAGGCTGTTTGGCTGGTGCCGGAGCTATGGGGCAGCCAGCAGCATGGCCATGGGTCTGGCGGGGATGGGGGTCTCCTCGCTGGCCCCCCAGCCCCTCCTGCCCACTCAGGCAGGGATGCTTTCCGGCCCCTCAGGCTTTCTCCCAGCCCTTTGCTTCCCCGCAGCAGAGCAAAGGCTGCGGAGCAGCTCATGGGGCACAGCCAGGGGCATGGTAGGATGGGGAGGATCCCCTCACCCCAAAACTGAGGGGAGAGAAGGAAGGCAGGACAAACTGAAGCACAACAGCCTAGCCTGGAACTAAACCCCAGCTCTCCTTCATCTCCCCAACACGAGAGACAGAGAAGAACCATCTGCCACCCCAGGCACACGGGGCACGGGCTGGGCAGCGCTGATGGCTGCCTCCTTCCTGCCTCCACTTTCCTGGCATGAAGAGCTGGGAGCCCAGATTTCCAAGCAGAGGGGCCAGAGCAAGCCTCCAACATGTGTGTGGATGCACTCCTAGGTCTGCATTTCTTGGAGGCATTTAGCTTCACAAACCAACCCACCAGTCCACCCCAAAGCTGTCCGATACACCCAGAAGTGGATTTACTTCCAGCTGGGGACATCTGCCACATTAAGGTATTTTTTTAGGGAGGAAAAAGGGGGACAACGAGGTACAAGTGGGTCAAAAGGATCCCAAGCCACGGGGTCCATCTCCAGCCCAGCCCCGAGCCCCTGTCACTCACCCCTGCTCCTCCATCATCTCCTGCAGCTCCATGCACTTCAGCTCCACCCGCCGCTTGCGCTCGTGGTCCAGGATTTCCCGGTGAGCCTTCTTCACCAGGCTAGGCTCCACCAGCCGCACCTCCTCCTCGCCCTTGTGCCACGTACCCGAGGCGCCAGGCTGCGAGAAGCCATTGGAGGCTTCCTGGGGCGAAGGCACATCGGCCCCGTTGTTGTAGAGAGCCATGCCGGCGTGGGCGGCCTCGCCACTGGCAGCGTCTGCGAGGGAGAGAAAGAGTTGGGGGTCAGTCCCTGCCCCAGCTTCCCTCTCACCCTGCGACGGCGAGGGGACCCCGCCAGGACCTGAAGGCAAAATTTGTCTCAAAAGAGGTGCAGGCACACAGGTTGATGGGGATGGCAACTGAGGGATCTGGGTCTTCTACCAGCGCCCTTCCTGCCCCTTGCCTCAGTTTCCCCATCTGCAAAGCAAGGCTGGGGCTATTCCCATCGCCATGCCATGAGGGCTGGCTCACGGAAAAGAGAGAAGGATATTCTGCACCAGCCTCATACCAGGGAAAGTCTGGCAAAGTGCAGGTCTGTGGCACCCAGAGCCAGACGGTAGCAGCGGGACAGGCGGGCAGGGGTCCCTCCAAGCCCCATGGACCCCACTGTTAGCTGGCACGGGTGCAGAGCAGGGACAGGCATCCATCCTCACAGCCCTCTGGGGACACCCCCGGGCACTGTCCCCAGCCAGCAAGGGGATGGACCCAAAGACCCCCATTGCACAGGGATGTGGCCGATGTTCGGGCCAGCCAGCAAACGCCCACTGATGCCTTCTGGCAATGGCCCGGCACCCTCCGGCAATGGCCTGGCACCGGCTGCGAGGGGAGGTGGGGCTCCCCACCAGCTGCTTCCCCAACCAAGCAGCAGTGTCACGCTGTTGCCCACCCGCCTTCTCCCTGCTCTTTCACCTTCACATGTCCCTGCCTCCTTCCTCAGCCACCACAGTCAATGTGTCCTCGCCTGGCTCCAGAAATAACCCCATGGAAGAGGACAACCGTTCCCGAGGGGCACTGCTGTGCTGAGGCTCTGGCTGATGCTCCCTAAGCCTGGGGGAGGAGATACTCCCAAATATCCTGGATCAACCAGACAGACACAACCCCGTCTCAGTGACCTCAGGCCATTGGCCTGTTCCTTGCTCTCCCTGTCCTGCGATGCTCCAGCTCCCCTGCCCAAAGCACCGGCCCTCTCACCACTACAGGATGCTCCCGCTGGAGATCCATTGCCTTAATTACCAGCGGCAGCCAGGCTGCAGAGGCACCGCCTGGGCTTTACTGGGGGCTCCCACAAATGCTTCTCCTGCAAAGTCCTACACAAAGAGGAATGATCGGGAGCAAAGGCAGAGCACCCTCCCTCACTCTCCAACCTGGCTTTGGGCTCAGAGATGCAGCTTTTGTCAGCAGCCGCTTCTCTGGGCTGTTTCCATCCCAGGGACCCTGCTGGAGAGGTTTTTCCAAGGATGGGTGTTGCCTGCACATCATTGCCTACATGGGAAGCAGCCAACCCTTGCCCGTGATGCTCGGGGTGTCTGACACATGCCGCCCAAGGAGGACAGGGCCGAACACTGGCCTGGGGAAGGAGGGATCCCTCAGCCGAGCATGGGCGTGAAGGCAGGACTGACGGACCACCGACTGATCCACACCATTTTGAGCCCAGGGAGGGCTCACCACTCCCGCTGCGGCGTTCCAGTGGGACACCAGGCGGTTCAGAGCTTTCCATGGCCATGCCAGGCGGGACAGAGCTGGGGCGGGAGTGCAGATAGCCCACAAGAGGCTTCAAGGATGTTTCTCTGCTCTTTGAGGAGAGAAAAAGCCTCAGAGCCCTCCCCAGGATGGCAGGGGTCCCAGCCCAGCGGGAAGGCATCCCCCACCCCGTGGCATCCCCAAGGGACACCCTCGGCTTTCCCGCTGTCACCAGCTGCCCCACGCACTCACTTATCTCCTGACGAGCCTGCCTGGGGAGGACAGCAGCTGACTGCTTAATTACAAGGCTTTTTTTTTTTCCCTTTTTTTTCCCCATTATTACCATGCAGAGAGGAGCCAGCAGCCTTTATTTCCACAGAGGCATGGAGGAGCGGGCAGTGGGAGGTGCTGCCAGTGGAGCAGGAGCCAGCCGGGGCTCTGCACCCCCTGGATGCTCGGCCCTGTCAGAGCAACCGGAGGGTCCCTCAGTCCCCCCTTGCCTGCAGCAGGCAGGGCAGCACCCACATTTTGAGCCCCATGACACCCAGCAGCAAGGATCTGTCCCGCTCAGGCCTCCCTGCCCAGAGGGGACCCCTGACCCCAGGGTGGCCTCGGGCCAGAGACGGGAGAGATGTTGCAGAAAAACCTGACTTGGGGGCTCCTCTTCCTCTTTCTCCCATCAGGGCATGGAGCGAAAAACCGGGAAGGAAATGGGGGAATCTCCCCACTGGGAAACCTTCACCCACTGAGAGGCTTGGGGAAGGAGAGGGGGAAGGAGAGGATGCTTTCCACAGCAGCCTCTGCTTGCTTTTCCCCAGTGGGAATTAATTTTATCCTGAGCCCGGCAGTGGGTAAATTCATCGCTGCAAAACCTTGCAAGCATGGGGGATATGCAGCTGGGCAGGTAGATGGAGGAGTGTGTGAGATAAACCGGCAGCTGGACAGTACCTGCGGGTAAGGGCTGTGTGGTGGGAGAGGCATGCAGATCCTGCCGGGAAACGCTCCCCATTTCTGTAAAAAGGATGAGGTTGGAGATATCCCCCTTGCACCTGGGGCCAGGAAGGTGGAGCCAGCCCAGGGATGGACACTGCACTGCGTCCTGGTGTCCCCTCAGCCGTGAGCAATATCCACCGTAAGAGATGATACCAGCCACCCTGCTTCAGCCACAGCACCGGCAGGAAAACAAAGGAAGAGAAAAACCACCCGCAAACCCCCTCCGGCTATCGATAGCAAAGCTGGGCCACAGGCAAAAGCCCTGGGTGGAAAATGCAGCTGGTCCTACATCTCTGGTGACAATGGGGACAAGGCATGGGGGCAGAAGGAGCCCACGTTCCCCAGGCTGGGTCTGTGCCCTCCCTGTCCCCAAAGGAGACCCCCAGTGACGCCATGCACAGGGGCAGCCCTGCACCCACAAGGGACAGCCCAGCTCTGCCAGCTCATGCCAGCACCAAACCCATCAGCGAAGGCAGCATGGCCCTGCCCAAATGGCAGTGGCTTCCTGCCTGGCTCAGCACTACCCCTGATAATAAAGATGATGGTTAAATATTTCATTATCTGCAGTAATTACCCACAAATCATCAAGCACTGGCAGCCTGCTGCCCGGCTGCCTCGCCGAGAGGGAGAGGAGGCGTCTTGGGGTGAGCGCTGTGCCATGTCCCCACAGACTCCTAAAGGCTGCAGGACGAGGCCGGGGCCAGCCGCTGGCATCTGTCCCCACCACCCTAATCACTGTAGTGCCACCCAGGAGGGCTCAAACTCCCTGGCACTGGGGCACGAGGGGTCCCTCTCCTGCTGGGGAAACTCCTGAGCAAATCGGTCTCTTCCCGTTTTGCCGAGCCATTTGCCCACGCGTTTATGGATCCCCATCTCCCCCGCTGGCGCCCCACAGGCCACCTTGGGGCTTTGGGAGGTCCAAACAGCTTTTCAGCTCACAGGTGCTTTCTGCTGCCTGGATTAGAGCTTTTGGAAATGTTCAGAGCTGTCCCATCCCCATCCTCCACCCTCATCCCCCATCCCCATCTTCATTCTCATCCCCATCCTTCATACATATCCCCATCCTCCACATCCACCCTTCATACATATCCCCACCCTCACCCCTATTCTCCATCCTCATCCCCATTCTTCATCCCCATTCCCATCCTCCACTCCATCCTCCATCTCCATCCTCATCCCTATTCTCCATCCTCCATCCTCATCCCTATTCTCCATCCTCATTCCCATCCTCCATCTCCATCCTCATCCCCATCCTCCATCCCCATCCTCATCCCCATCCTCCATCCCCATTTCCATCCTCCATCCTCCATCCTCATCCCCATCCTCCATCTCCATCCTCCTCCTCATCCCCATTCCCAATCTCCATCCTCCATCTCCACCCCCACCCTCCATCCCCATCCCAACCCCACGCTTTGCCCCAAGCACAGGGACCAGCCCGGCACGCTGGGTCTCTCCCTCCCTTCCCAGCTGTGCTGCATCGCACCCAGGGTGCGGAGGACCCGGGCACCAGCGTTGCCAAGCTGATGGAGGCCAGGACAGACAGAAGGACAGACACACCGCGCTGTGCCCCCAACACACAGCCAGGACAGGCCCTGCCAGCTCAGGGTGCAAGGACCAGCCTCGCCATCCTGACGGGCTTTGGGGCTGCTGGTTTCCAGCCAAGCTTTGAACCGAGCTCCCTCCCTGCGGGCTGGGACCCCCGGGAGCCTGGTGGGGTGGCCCTGGGATGCGGCTGTCCCCATGTCCCAGCCTGGGGCTGTCCAGCCTGGGCTTTGAAGGGAAGCTCAGGGGTTTGGGAGCTCCAGCCCGAAGGGAAAGAAGAAAACAAGGAAAATGAGCAAAAAAAGTGTTATTTCACCAAACTGTTTTTGCCCTTTTATTTTCCAGCCTAGAAACAAACCCCTTCCCAGCTCACTCTGCTCAAATCCCCGCGCGGGTGCCGCTCGGTTCCCTGGCCGTGACCACAGCACCCCGGGCATGGGGCTGTGCTGGAGGCAGCTGCCCATCGCTCCTGCCCGCTGCAGCCGCAGGGCCTTGTCGCGCCGTAATGCGGATGAAGCCACTTTCCCAGCGGGAACGGGGATGGCAGCGGGGGCTGGCGGTGCCTGGATGCTCTCCCAGCATCTCCCCCTCGGCAGGGAAAGGCGGCAGCGGTGCCTGGGCATCCTCCCCGCCCTGCCTCAGTGCTAATTAAAGCTGCCTCCGGCCGGTGCTCAATTAATTCTCACCACATCCAGCTGCACCAGCCAGGGCGACAGTGAGCGCCCGCGCGCCGGGGATGCGGGCATGGGATGCAGGCGGCGAGCCCGCGACGGCAGCTCCCTGGACCACTCGTGCACCGAGCGCGTCAGAGCTCAGTCCCAAGGAGCACAGGACAAGCCAGCCGAGGTGGGGACCCTCCAGCCCCACCAGAGAGGGTGAGAAGGGTGGCCCCCCGTGGTTCCCCTGCTCGCCGGGGTCTCATCAGGGCACACCACCATGTACTGAAACCATAACCCCATCCCCGAAGTGTTTACAGCCCTGTCCCAGGCTGCTCCCTGCCCGTGCCATGGGGACAGCTGGGAGAGGGGCTTTTTTTTTTGCTACACAAAAAATGCCAGAACATCACAGCAAGACAGCCGGCCTCCTCTAACCACCTGGCCAGAATTACAAGGAGAAAAAGTCCGGGGTTGCTGCTGTTAATTGGGCCGACCTTCACCGGAGCTGCCTTTCACCAGCCCCCGAGTGCCAAAAACCATGAGTCAGACCTCCAAGAAGGAGAAAAAAAAGGCAAAATTGGCTTTAAAAGCATAGCCCGTCTGGGGCTTATTAGTGCTGCCTCCCAGCCCTGAACCAGCAGGGATCCTGCCTGCAGGAAGGGGCAGCAGGAAGGGGTTGGTTACACCCGTCCCAGCCCCTCCATCCATATTTTCCCTACCCCAAGCCCAGAGCATCCTTTGCTCTAGTTGCCTGACCGAAATTTGATGACTCGCAGACTTTAAAGCAATTAATACAGAATATACGGATGCTGGCTGGGGGGGTCGTGAGCTGGGCGAGGGCTCGCTGCTGCTTGTGCGTACCTACATCTGTGCATATATATGTATTTTTTTTTAAATAGATGAGGAGGCTGGTGGAGAAGCTAAACAGTTGCTAAGCAACTGGGCTCCTTCCTGGCTTGGGGATGTAGGGACGGGGGAGCCAGAGGTGGGGATCGGTCCCCCCCACCAGACGGGCACTGCACAGGGGTGTGGGCAGCGGACATCCATCGGCTCCCCTGGGAGATGCTCCAGAGAAAAGGGCCTGATGGAGGGCGAGGAGCCAGGCTTCGTTCCTGTCCCCAAAACGCCGTGGCCAAAGCGCCCCCAGCCTGAACCCCTTGGGCTGCCGGGGGAGGCCGAGCAAGCCCTGTTCCCAGCTCCAGCTGGAGGAGAGCTGATGGGAAGGGGGTCACACCATGACGGGGACCATCCCCAGGGGACACCTGGACCCCTGCAGTGATCCCATTCCTGAGCCAGGGATGAGGGAAAAGAGGAGAAACACGTCCAAGTGATGGCAGCAAACCCACCCCGTGCTGAGCGGAGAGGCAGCAGGTCCAGGCAATGGGTACCTCTACGGGACCCCCCAGCCCCACACCCCCCTGGCCATGCTCTCCCCAACCCCTTGGGGCCACCGCGGCCACCAGCTGCTCCTTGCTGGTGGCCAACAGACCCGCAGGCAGCCCCGGTGGGCAGGGCTTGGGCGCTCACTGCCCTGCCAGACCTTCGCCAACCTGGAGGGTGCTTAAATAACGGTGTCTCTGGATGAGGACGGAGGCGGGGAAAAACAGCCAGCCCCCCAGGTTTTGCATCCTTGGGGCCATTCGCTTTGCTGGGCAAGGAGTCAGGAGGAGGCACAGGCAGCCCCGCAGCCCAGCACCACTTCTGCGGGGGGGGGAATAACAATAATAAAAGCAATTTTTGAGCCCACGGAGGAGCAGGGGGGGATGACTGTCACAACAGGGTCACCTTCCCCGATGGGGACACAATCCTGGCAAATGACCCCTGGGGCCGAGTGCTATGGAGGGTCATGGCTGGTGCAGGGGGAGCGTCCAGCCGGGGATCCCCCCCCGCCGTGGCTGGCTGGGCGGTTGTGTAACGGGAGGAGCTATTCCGGGGTTTGAGCACATTATATAAGCCACGGGCCACCTGGCCAGGGAAAACGGGAGCTGGGAGACAGGGAGGAGGAGTAGGAGGAAGGGCTTTTGGGATCGGGGACCGCTGCAGCCGCCAGACCCCCAGCAGCTAGGACGAAACCCACAGGGTGACCTGCACCCCGCAGGCACCCCCTGCCTAGAGACATGGGGTGGGCACCCTCTGCTCCCCGCTCCAGCAGCCCCTGCAACCCGTTGCCACATGTCCACCCGCAGCTGGATCCAGCCCCCAGGGCAGGAGACCCTTTGCCCGGGGGGAAAGCACCATTTCCTTGGCAACAGGGACAAAACCAACAAAGAGCCCTGCGCCCCTCCACCTGCCTGGCAAAGCCCCCTCTCACCATCCCCAGCGGTGACCAAGGATCAAAGGCTCCCCTAAAAGCTGCCCAACTTCTGGCTCCAAAAGCCCCTGCCTCTCCCTGCATGTGTTGCCAGGATGAGTCCCTGGGGCAAGGGGAGGCAGGTGGGATGCAGGGGGGGGAGGCAGGCGGGATGCAGGGGGGGGAGGCAGGCGGGATGCAGGGGGGGGAGGGGGAGGCAGGTGGGATGCAGGGGGGGGAGGCAGGCAGGATGCAGGGGGGGGAGGCAGGCGGGATGCAGGGGGGGGAGGCAGGCGGGATGCAGGGGGGGGAGGCAGGCGGGATGCCACGCTGGCAGAGGGGGATGGAGCGAGGATGTTGTGTGTGTGGACACAAGCACCACGCGCTCCTGTCCCCAAAATCCCTCCCATTGGGGTGTCCCTGTGCTCCTGCCAGAGATGAACCCACATGCCAGGGCAGGGAGACCAGCCAGGGTACAAGCACCTGCACCCCATGAGATGGTCTTCAGCATTTGCCATCAACCTGAGACACCCTCAAATTCTGTCAGCCCCCAAGTGACCCCTCCGCAGCAGCAGGAGTGCAGGCAAGCCAAGAAACATCCACAGTCTGAAATCTCTGCTCCGGAGGGGATGAATGAACCCACGTTCCCTGAAAGCCGCCTGCTCTCCCTGAGCCGTGGCCCAACTCCTCGCCACCAGCCCCCCGCATGGCACAGCCCGGCGGTCCCTGGGGACAAACCTCCCAAACCTGGGAATGAGAAGCACAAAGCTCTCCCAAAAGACAAGCCAGCGGCTGCCAAGCCGTGCCCCTCTCCTTCCCCTGCGCAACACCCGCAGGGTGTGAAATCTCACCAGCCAAACCCGGAGCCACAGAGCCCCCTGCCCCGGCACGGCCCGGGGGTCGGCGCAGCAGAGAGAGGGGCTTCAGGGCCGTCATCTCGGCCTCGTCTCCCACCCGCACCCCACAAGGTGCCAGTGTCTGCTGGGGGCTCATTGCCGTCCCGTCCTTCCCAGCCCTGCGGTGGGAGCCAAAAAGGGGTGGCTCGCTGCCCCCGTCCCCCTGTCTCCCCACAGCACAGGGGACAGGGACGCGGGGTGCCCCCCAGCCAGCCCCCCCCGCACCGGCGAGCACCCGACACATCCACATCCCCGGAGGGACCCCCTGCGCCCCAAAAAGCATCTCACCCCCAGGCTCCTCGCCCCATCCGCACCCCCAGGAGCATCAAACCCAGGGGCTGCCCCCGCCACCCATCGCCCCGTCCCCAACCGCCCCCAGCACCCACAAAGCGCTGCACCCCCCGCTCAGCCCTGCCGTCCGCATCCCTTCGGGGACCCCACTTCCCTGCCC
>WAAD01028780.1:787959-805528 GCA_013389945.1 Fregata magnificens | reverse complement strand
CACATCCCATCCCATCCTGTACCCCACCCTGTATCACATCCCATCCCGTATCCCACCATGTATCCCACCCTGTACCCCACCCTGTATCTCACCCCATCCCATATCCCACCCTGTATCCCATCCCATCCCGTATCCCACCATGTATCCCATCCTGTACCCCACCCTGTATTGCATCCCATCCCATATCCCACCATGTATCCCACCCTGTACCCTACCCTGTATCCCATCCCATCCTGTACCCCACCCTGTATCCCATCCTGTACCCCACCCTGTATCCCTCCCAACACATAAACCATCCCATCCTATGTCCCACCCCATCCCGTATCCCACCCCATATCCCATCCTGCACCTTACCTCCTCGCCACGACGCCCCACCTCGCCCCCAGTGCCAGCCCAGCCCTGCTCACCCCCTCCCCGCTCCCGGCTGATTTACCGGCGCTGCCTAGGACCACCTGGGGCACCCCCATCCCGGTGGGTGTCGGCGGATTCGGGCTGGCCGGGGGGCTGAGGCGATGCAGGACATGCCAGGTCCCCACCGGGGATATTGCCCAGCGCTGCGGCACAGGTGATGAGTTGGTGTTAACGAGCCCGTAATTAATTCTCATTTCCTCTGGCGATGCCAAGCACTTGCCCTACTTGTGGGCCAGGAGCCGGTGAATCATGGGCGGGGGGAAGCTCCCAGTACAACCAGTGCCACCAGTTCTGGTCCCAGTTAGCCTAGCACAGAGCAGTGGCATGGCAGAATCAGGCCCGAGGAGGAGTGCTTGACCGGGATGGAGCAGGGATGCCAGGAGGGAGCAGGCTGACTGTGAAAAGAGAGGGTGCACTGAAATTCCCCAAAAGGACCAAAAATAGAGAAAGCCCCCGCAGCAGCGCTGAACCAGCCCTGCGCTGCTCAGGGTCACACTTAGCCCCCCCAAAACCGCCCTGTTCCATGCCATCGTGGTGGGGGACAGGGTACCCAAACCTCTCCAAAACCACCCTGAAACCCCACACCATGCTNCCCCACCCTGTATCACATCCCATCCCATCCTGTACCCCACCCTGTATCACATCCCATCCCGTATCCCACCATGTATCCCACCCTGTACCCCACCCTGTATCTCACCCCATCCCATATCCCACCCTGTATCCCATCCCATCCCGTATCCCACCATGTATCCCATCCTGTACCCCACCCTGTATTGCATCCCATCCCATATCCCACCATGTATCCCACCCTGTACCCTACCCTGTATCCCATCCCATCCTGTACCCCACCCTGTATCCCATCCTGTACCCCACCCTGTATCCCTCCCAACACATAAACCATCCCATCCTATGTCCCACCCCATCCCGTATCCCACCCCATATCCCATCCTGCACCTTACCTCCTCGCCACGACGCCCCACCTCGCCCCCAGTGCCAGCCCAGCCCTGCTCACCCCCTCCCCGCTCCCGGCTGATTTACCGGCGCTGCCTAGGACCACCTGGGGCACCCCCATCCCGGTGGGTGTCGGCGGATTCGGGCTGGCCGGGGGGCTGAGGCGATGCAGGACATGCCAGGTCCCCACCGGGGATATTGCCCAGCGCTGCGGCACAGGTGATGAGTTGGTGTTAACGAGCCCGTAATTAATTCTCATTTCCTCTGGCGATGCCAAGCACTTGCCCTACTTGTGGGCCAGGAGCCGGTGAATCATGGGCGGGGGGAAGCTCCCAGTACAACCAGTGCCACCAGTTCTGGTCCCAGTTAGCCTAGCACAGAGCAGTGGCATGGCAGAATCAGGCCCGAGGAGGAGTGCTTGACCGGGATGGAGCAGGGATGCCAGGAGGGAGCAGGCTGACTGTGAAAAGAGAGGGTGCACTGAAATTCCCCAAAAGGACCAAAAATAGAGAAAGCCCCCGCAGCAGCGCTGAACCAGCCCTGCGCTGCTCAGGGTCACACTTAGCCCCCCCAAAACCGCCCTGTTCCATGCCATCGTGGTGGGGGACAGGGTACCCAAACCTCTCCAAAACCACCCTGAAACCCCACACCATGCTCATGGCAAGGGATGGGGTACCCAAACCACCCCAAAACCACCCCAAAGCCACCCACTGTGGTCATGGCAAGGGATGGGGTACCCAAACCACCCCAAAATCACCCCAAAGCCATCCACTGTAGTCGTGGTGAGGGTTGGGCTGCCCAAACCAGCCTGAAGCCATCCCGGCTACTCTGCCCGTTTCCAAGCAGAGAGCTAACAAAGGCACCCGGGTGTCGCTCCACAGCAGGTTTGGCCTCGGAGGGGGGATCTGGGGAGGGAGCTGCAGCGGAGGCGGGGATGGGGAGCTAGACCTGGGGTCTAAGGGGGGCTTTTGGGGGCAGCCCAGGCTGGAGAGACCTGTCCGGGTGCAGATGTCCTTGTGGGTGGTAGCTGGGTGATGGTCTGCTCCCTGACATGCTATGGGGACGGTCAGACCAGGGACCAAACCGCTCCCAGCAGCACTGCTCATCGGCACCAGCCCAAAATCACTCACCATGGCCAGAGCTGCCATCCCTCACCTTCCTCCCCATCCCCGTGCACAGGGACGGGGGTCCCCATGGGTGGAGGTGGCAGCAGGCCATGGGGAACGGGTCTAGCTGGGGGGGGGCGGTGCCCAGCTGCGAACAGGGTGGAGGACGCAAGCATCCTCGTTCCACGTAGATTAAAGACCCATTTGGGGTTGTTTCCTACTGGCTGCTCTGCAAAACCTGCATCCCACATTCATTATCCATCACCCTCTCCTGTAGTTAAACTCAGCGGCATTACAAGGGTAGACACACTCCCCGTCTGCTGCATGAGGAGGGGCTGGGCCAGACCCCTCTAAACACAGGGGGGTGAGATTGGGGTACAGCTCACCCCAGATGCCCAGAGCCCCTGCACCTCCCCAGCATCTCCACCCCTGAACCAAGCAGCCTGCCCAGAGGGGAGCGAGGGGAATGGGTGGATCGGAGCCCGGCCGAGGGTGGGGGGTCTGTAGCCACTGCAATGTTGGGCGAGCAGGGAAACCCACCAGCAGCCAGTGCCTTGGGGACACGGAGACTTCCCAGAGAGCTGCTCCATGCCAGCGCCAGCCACGCACTGCCTGCAGCCACCCACGGGGCGCGAGATGTCTGTGTCCTCCTCTGGCAACACTGCCTGAGCGTGCACACATGCACATGCATGCACACACACACACATGCATGCATGCGCTCACTCAAGCGGATGCCACACACGGCTCCCCCCCAGCTCCAGGGCAGCCTGTCCCTGCCTAAAAGAGCCACAGGAGCTGGGAGAGCCTTGTTTGGGGTGGGAGAGGTGCTGAGCACGGGCTGCAGCCTCTTCAGGCTGCTCTGGTAGGGACTGCATAAACAAGAGCCTTGGCCATGCATTGGACTGACTCTATTAAACTCCAGCCAAGCAGTGGGGCTGGGTGTGGGAGCTGTGGTACATCCCCACGGCCGTTGCTGCCTCCCCCTGCTCCTGCCTTTGTCCCTGCCACATCCTCCCGGGGCAAGAGCAGATGCCACCTCCTAGGAGAAGCTTCCTGCATGGTCGGGGCCTCTCCTGGTTTAATGCTGGAGGGGGAAAACAGCCCTTGACGAGGAAAATCCAGCATCCCCAGGGTGAGGCCATGCCCTTTGCACCACCGTTATCTTTCCAACATCTGCAGCATCCACAGCACTGAATAATGCATTGGGTCCTGGGAAACAAAGAGGATGGGGGGGATGCGGTCAGGCCCCCCCACAGCAGCAAAAGCAGCACAGGGAGACCCTGGCATGGGGGGGCAGCAGCCCCATGGGGCTGCCCAGGCTTGGCTGGGTGCTGCTGGGAGCCAGGGCTTTGCAGTGGGGCCATGTCGGGCTTTGGGCAATAGCCTGGGAGAACAGCAATGGAGAGCTAGTAGAGCCCAGGCCAGGGTGCAGGACGCCAGCCAGAGAGCTGGCACCGGTGGTAAACAGCCAAAACCATGTCTGGAAAAGGATGGAGAAAGGCAATAGCCATTTGGGTGAGAAAAGTGGAGAAAAGCAGCAAAAAAAAGCTGCCAGGCAGGCACAGAGCTGGGGGGTGCAGCCAGGAGAGCAGCGTGAAGGGATGATCTGGTGGAGAACAAAAGGGGAGAGATGGAAGGACCGGGAGAAGGGACGGTAATTGCAAGCAAACAGGCAGAGCCAGCCACGGCTGGGGGGAGAGGAAGAAAATAATCACTTGAAAGAAACCGAGGATTCGGGAAGGAGGAAAGAAAAAAAAAGGTGATAAATAATTAAAGGAGATCAAACGAGGCAGGCAGCAGAACAGGCCTAATTGCAAGGATTCGTACTGAGGTTCGACATCTCCACCAGCCGCCTCCTGACGCAGAAGAAAGGGCGGCCGGGAGCGGCTCTGCCGCGCGGGGAGCGTGCTGTTGGCGCGGCACAGGTAATAGCCCCTGATCAAAGCCCGGCGCTGACTTTCTTGATGCTCGGCAACCCTGCCTGAGCCGGTGAGGGAGCGGGGAGGAAGGAAACGCCAGCAAACGGGGGGAGCAAAGCAAAGGCTTGCAAGGGAAGGGGCTGGGGGGGACCTGGGATGTGATGGGGACCGGGCATCTGAACAGCCCTATGTGTGCCCGGGGTGATCTTTGGCCATTCGATCATGGCCCAGCGGCTGGAGGCTCCCATCGATTTGGGGTTGATCCCATGGCCATGCGACCCTGCTTGGTGCTGGGGTGGGTTTGCTGGCTCTTCTCCTACTGTCCCAGGGCTCCCTAAGCCTCCCTGCCCTCAGCAGGGATTTTTCTTCCCCATGGATTTGTCCAGCCACTCTTTGAAGCCCTGGGAAACATTTCGCACCCACACTGTGCCGTGGCGAGGAGACCCCCACATCCTGGCACCAGCCTCCCTCGGCTCATTGAGGAGCTGCTGCTTGCTGCTTTCCTCTGGCACCTTCCGACTTGGAGGAGAAAAGAGTATGGGAGGAAAAAATAAGCCACCGGACCCCTTCCAGCCTGAAAGGACCTCCAAGCAGTCGTTCATCACCGGAGCCAGCCTTTGCTTTTACAAACCTGAAGCGTAGCCCTCCCAGAGCATCACCTGGCACGGGAGAAGCAGAGACCTGCTGCTGGCCACGAGTCCCCCACTGCATCTTTCCCCATGACCAGTTCCCACAACCTCCTCCGTGGCACCATCCGATCTGCCCCAGGGTCCCCAAGGACCCCCGCAGGCAGCAGGTGCCAGGGACGGGCAGAGCAGTGGCAGAGCTCTGCTCAAGTGCGCTAACCTCTCCTAACAGGCAATCAAATCCCCGCCCCAGCAGGAGTCCCTGCATATTAATTGCACTGCGTTATCCAGCCATCTGTTCCTGCAGCCAGGAAAAGAGCAGTCCCTTTGGTCTCCTTTATTAACAGGTTTCCCTGTAAATGCAAACAAACCCTCCCGTCTCGGCGCCGCACTCCAGATCTGCTTTGAGGCACCCAGGAGGGAAGCAAGAGCTCGCAGGCATTTTAGTAAATCAAGAGCAGCAAATGCAAAGGTGGTGATTTAACGCTGCCTGTGGCCAGGCAGGAGAGCCAGGGGAGCAGGGGGAGAGGAGAGGCCTCTGCAAAGCCAAAACCACAGATCGGATGGTTTCTGATCCTCCCGCTCACGTTAAAGCCTCTCACCATCGCCCTGCGAGGGAAGGGGGAAGCTGAGCTGGCTGCAGGGGAGATCTGCCCATGCCCCTGGCTGTGCCTGACCCACCTCGGGGTGCATTACCCCCTCTCCTTTCCCTATTCACCCGCCATCTCCCTAAAGCACAGAGCCCAGCCCGGGCTGCTTCACTGCAGGGAGCTTTTACACCCCCACAAGGGCCGACCCTGCCCGTAAGCCCCCGGAGGGGCTCTGCACAGCCATACACAGCGGGACGCCGGATCTGCCCCGGTGAAGCCGAGTGGGAGCTTGGCTCTGCCAGCTGGCGAGGAACTCGCTATGCCTGCTGGGCAAAGCATGAAGCCTCCGAAAGGGGATCAGCCACACAAAGCCTGCAGTGAACCGCCAGCCCCAGTAAGCTGAGGCTGAGCAGCAGTGACGGGGGGACACCAGCATTTTTGCGAGGTACCTACAGCCCCTCTAGTTTTGCTCCTTTCCTGGAGCTGGGAAGGCAGCCAGCTTTGGCAAAGCAGAGGCTGCACCCAACTGTCTTCCTGTTGTTTCCCCTGCTGCTTCTAAATATCACCAAAATGCCAGCGATTGTCCCCAGGCTCAGCTGCACCTGCTGCAGGGGTACCAGCCCTACCCAAAGGCAAGCTGCTGCTGCCAGCTCCTGCCACCCCAAGCCCTCCTAGGGTGAGATGGGGCTCAGGGGTGGCAGGTCTGCACCCCTGCCCCAAAGCACCGACCCCTAAACAGAGCCAGGAAGGGAAAACAGTCTTCCCAGGAATGAAGGACAGAGGGCTGCCAGCCTGCACCCTGCTCCTGCGGTCATTGCACCTAAAGGCCCGCCGGGACACTGAGGTCGATCGGGATGAAAGACTCGAGCCATAACGTTCACCGTTTGCTTTTCTCCTTGTTGTGTCCTCTCCTGCACTTTACCATGTTGCCCCAGCAGCAGGAAGTGGCAGGTGGGATCAAGTGACCTGACATCTGGCCATCTGGAGTATCTTTATTTATTACTCTTAATATGCATCTCCTCTGTATCTGGACATCTGGGCTCCGGCGCGGAGCTGGGCTGCCTGAGGAGGCAGCAGCTCTGTGCAAATAAATGATGCTGCAATGGAAGATGTCAGATGCTTAAAGACCATCAAGACAAAAGTCTGCTCAGTAAACAGGATGAAACCCAAGAGCTCTGAGCAGGGCAGGTTTTTTACCTCCTCCAGACCTGGTCGCGGCAGCCTGGTTACTCACCTCCACGGGAGGTAAAAACCAAAGGCTGCCGGCACCGGAGCTAGCGCCGTGACTCAGCAAGGCGGCCATGATGCAGCAGCTTACAGGACAGAGGATGAAGGTTGTGTGTCTCAGAGACAGCACCAGGAAGCAACTTCCAGGGCAAAGCATCGGCTTATCTAGGTACACCCAGCTAATTCCTACTTCTCCCAAGGAGGGGTACGCCCCGGTTCCTTTCCTCCTCTGGAGAATGTGTTCAGAGAGAAGGGGTGGGATGTCCCACACTTATCTCTGCAAACCACCTCCAGTCTTCATAGCGATTGTTACCCACCACAGCAGTGTTCGGCCAGGGGGACAGCACTTTTGACCGAGCGAAGAACACCTACACAAGTTCGTTTTTCACCTTCATCCAATGTCCTCCTGGTCTCTGCCTTCACAGCAGAAAACCACAAGAAGGGCGTCTCATTTCCCTTCCCAAAAGGGGAGGAGATTTCCAAGCACGAGGAAGGTTGCAACTCCCAGCATGAGGCGTGGGATTGCGGAGGCGGGGGGTGGAAGAGAACAAACCCAAAAACCAAACAGTGCAGAAAGCAAACAGACAGTGTTATCATTAAGGGGATTTGAAGGAGACCCTGAAGAATCTACGAGTCAGCAGGTGCTGGGAAATAATCCTCTTCCACCTCAGCTCCACTTACCCATCCTGTCCCTGAGTCCCTACTGGTATAAGTGAGGCTTTCTGCTCGTCCATGCAATTCCCCCAGACTGTGCTGCATTTGGACTGCTGACACAAGGAAAAGATAGAATAACCTAAGCCACACTATGAGCCTCAAGTTCTAAAAATCTTCAACCCTCAGAAATCTGGTCTATCTGCTGTATTTAAAATAGCAGGACTAGAACAAGTATATGTTATTTCCCTCCTGCTTGCAAGGCAAGGCTTTCCCTGCAGCCGTTAGCTCAGCAGCTTCGTGTCGCAGTTCCCCAGGACCACCTGGGCACACAGCCGCAGGTGCAGACCACTAGTTCTGGCTGCTGGATACACACCCTGGTTTTAAATAACCTGTACTGCCTGTTTCTGGATACAAAATTGCTGACAGGCCTGCAAGACCCCTGTGTCCAGCAACCTGCTTCATCGCAGAGTCTGCCACGCGCTTTCCATTTATCATCTTGAACACAATATCCGAGCTGCATTTACCAGGCCTGGCCAGTCACTCCTCCTCTCAGTGTCCTCCCGTTCTGACATCCTCCCCTGCCCCACTCCAACATGATCTTTAAAATTCTTCAATCTTTAATTCTATTAATACCACCTAATAATTACTTTGTTCCAAGCCTGCTGAGTAATGACTGTCGACACTTCATTACTATTTCTGTAAAGAAACCAAGCTTTAATACATTGAATTTCTGCAGAGAGGAGTGACAAGAACTGTGCTTGCTGTCCTCTCTCTGCCTACATGTTCCACAGGGCAGGGAAAGAGCCAAGCACTTTATTCTCAAGGCACCTTCAGTATCACAACTCTGAGCCAGTTCAGAATGAACTAGATTAAAACAAAAATAGCTCAGAAGAGAGTTAGAATGCAAGCAGTGGGGGAAAACGGCCAGTGACCAAACAGCATCTACTACCTTTAGGTCTCTTCCTTAAGAGAAGCTTCTACACTAGGTTCTCTCGCTCAAACCAGCACTCCCCTCAAGTCCTCCAGAAGTGCTGGGCTTTGGTGTTTCCCTCATCTAATCAAAATAAAGTCTGCTCAACTTAGAATTCAACCTACGTGGATTAAAGCAATTCATAGCAATAGGGTAAGCAGCCTACAGAGCACGGAGGAAGAGCGAATTAATAGCTTCCTTCATTAAAGCTTACCTTCAAAGAAGTCAGCAACAGAAATCGTCATCACCATTTCCTTGCAGACGTTTATTTTTATATTCACGAGAGGATGAATGTAAAAGAAATTTATGTAGATGCTAAATCAAGGCTTTTGTTCCTAACTAGAAAGAAGCCACTCTCAGCATTTCAATTATTTTCTTAGAGCAGGACTGACGTTTCAACCACTGTGCTCTTTTACTAACTCTTTTAAAAGCAAATTATGTAAGAGATTAAGGCAACACAAGGTAACAAACAGAGGTAATGCCACCTCCTGAAAAAAACACTTCTTGGATCACTTCACTCAGTTATCCCTTTCGCAAGCCTCTTCACCCCATCTTGATCTTATTTGGATAAAGCCTGGTTTCCCAGCTGCTGCACTGAACAAGCAGCCCCAGCCAAAACCCAAGTAGCAGCAGAGTTGGGGTAATTGGTTCACCCACTTTAAGAGACGATTTCATCACTACAGAAACTGATAACCTTTCAGAGACCTACAGCTTCTACCTTCAAAAGACAAGCACATCAGGACAATTCCAGGTGGTACACTGAAAAAATGTGGCTGTTTTATTGATGATTAGACTCTGCACTGGCAACAATTATTAAGCTAATACAGACAGACTTCAATCAAAGCATGAACTTTGAATCAGAAGTCATAAAGTGACATGATGCCTTAATAAATTAAGGAAGTTGTTAATTCCTCTCCATCATCAACTCTTCACTTGAAGTTCTTCGCAAACTCCTCTCCTTTCTTAATAGAAGCCTTCAGCTCAGACATGGCCTCTGCAACCATCTTCTCTTCAAAGGGGGAGATCTTGCCAATACCTAGGTTCTTCTCAATTCCATTTTTCTGAGGGAAAGAGGATTTAAGGATTAACCATTCATCGAATGACCTAAAAAGTAACTTAACAGCTCTGATTAAGTATTATCCAGCTGAGATGGAGACCCAGCCTGGGACCTCTGTCATCTCTAGTCTGCCAACCCTGTGCTTCCTGGCAAGGCTCAGAAGCCTCTTATTATCTGTAGCGACTTCTACAGCCTTCACAAACTTCTCATTCACTGTTCACAAGCGTGAAACTTGAAGCTAGCCCATCAGCTCCTTCAAGAGGAGACCGATACCAACCGCTCCTTCATGCCTCTTCCTATCCTCAAACCCACCATTTGGGAAGGGCATTTCTCTCCTCTGGTGTATGCCCTTCGCTTGCCACTAGCTTGCCATCTGAAACTGCTTCAGAGTTGCACGCCTAGGTTTTCGAGATCTCATGCCTAAATCCAAACCATTCCCCCTTAATACGCCTCTACTTCCATTCCCTCCCCAGCTAGTGCCTAAGACAGCATACACCATCCTTTGCATCCCAGCAGCCATGACAGGGCTGCAGCATCCTTGTTTTTCACTCCACCCACAGGGTAAGAGTGACAAAAGGGACACTTCTTTCACAATTCAGTAGAGGTCCTGAAACCAATCTATTAATCCTAATCCATGCTGTAGTTCCCCATGTGCCTCAATTTCTGAGGGATTTGCTTGTAGCAGATCAAGCTGAGGAGACAGGATCGCTGACTCTGGTTAATCATATGAAAGCCCTTCATAAACAAGCACTGACTTGAGGCAAGCGTGACCTCTTAAGACAAGTCTACTTCTCTGATTACTCAGCGACCCGCAGTCTAAGAGCAGATAAAAGCAGCAGCATCCCTGGCAAGCATGAGGTATACGCCTATGTACAATACCAAAATATTCAAGAACTCTTAAAGGTACGCTCAGCTCTTAACTTCAGCGTTAGACTAAATTGAAATCACTGAGTAAAAACCACAAGACTAAATCAGTAACTGCTGTTTATAAGCCTCATCATTTAAAGTACATACTCCCAGAAGCAGAGGCGTAGAGAAGTATGGGCTCTCCGTCTCTTCCGATCGAACAAAGGCACATTCAATAACCCCTTCCTTTCCATTCATTGCATCCACCAGAGAGAACACAAATCGAGCGCCAGCATAGGCCATAGACAAGGTGGCAGATCCTGTAAAGGTTAAAATCACTTTTAGAACAGATCATGTTGAAATTTGATACTTTCTTTAGCATCAAAGGCTTCCATACTGACATGTTTACAGAGCTGCAGGGTCATTGACTTCAAGCTCACAGCCAGCTGGATAAAGCAGCAGTTTTTGGCCAGCTACATGCTATTTAGTTGACCAGATTTATAGGAAGAAGCAGCTTAATTTGACAGAGTAGATTCTTTTTAAAGCCATACATGGCACGGGATCAGTTAACGTTTAGTCTTACCTACATACTGAGCTGCTTCTAGTACCACAGTTCAAGCAGTCGCTGACATGGTAGAGCAGCTAGATTTGTAATCAGCAGTTCACAGCTCTGTACTGCAGTTGTAAATAAGATTAGACTGAAGAGGACTGCATCCATTCAGCTCGCCAACAAGAATTACTTGGAAGCTGTAGTCAAGAACCAACCTGCTCCTGCTTTAGCTTTGACAACTTCAGTGCCAGCTTCTTGAATTCTCCCTGTAAGCTTTTCCAGCTGATCCTGAGGGAAGTCCACTTTTGGCGTGCACTAGATTGGAAAAAAAAAAAGTTACTGTCAAATACCAGGACCCCTCCAGATTCAGCATAAGGCCACCCACACAATGGTTCTTGTACCATTACAGTTGTTACCAACAGTTCTCAACTGGGAAAATCAGCTACCCCAGCTCCCAGATCGCATGACCCTGACCAGCTGCAAGCATTCACCAAGGCTGCTGGTTATTGCATGGAGTGTAACAGGAACCTAGCCATGCCTAGCTTGCTTGAGGACAAACTGCAGCTTGACAGCAAGACCAGGGCTCGCCACCCTTACTCACTACTGTGTAGTCCTTTGCACTAGACAGATGCCCTCCAAGCACGCAACAGGCCTTAGGAATTTCAAAAAGCCACACTGTAAATATTTGGGTCACTGTGGCATTATGGAAGCCAAGAGCCTTATGAAGCATCCAGTCTGCCAGCAGTATTTAGGAAGTTACTGAACCTTCAGATACAGCAACACAAGTATGTTAAGCGCAACTGCCACTGTCCCAACTGGCTGTCTAACGAAAGCACCCTCTCAGCATTCAGCTGCTCCAGAGCCCTTGCTCTTATTCCCTAAGAACGTCCTACTGTGAAGGATACTTTATTCCCCACTTAGAGCAAAGCTATTTCCCCCTTTCTCACAGATTGCTCCTTGGCCATATCCTAGCCATCTCCTCACGAAGCTGCAGCCTGCTTTGGTACTGCATTTCATTCTGGCTTAGACACACAAAGGGAGCCTCTCCGTGACTACCAGTCCTTACTGAAGCAGGCCTCCCCACACAGCTTGAGCTATGCCTCCTCATTTCAATGTTGCATGTTGAACTGGTGTTTCTAGCCCACCACAGCAAAATTTTCCTGCTGAAGCAAGGTATTCATATCATGAAATACCTGTCACAAAAAATAAAAACCAAAACAAACAGTGCCAAGACATCTGAACACTCACATCACACCTCAGTTCTTATTCCCAAACTTCTTTAGAGGAAAGAGGCTGGAACTATTTAAACCACCCAGAGGAGTTTAGATCTAGCTCATTGCCTTCCAGTATCTTGACCTCATCTAGAATGAAAGCAGCCATAAGAGCAGGGAAGACTGTCTCTGCTGTATTTTGGCACCTTACATGCCATCACAAAGGCACTTTACATCAACTCTAACGTACTGATGAGGAATACCATATAGCGTAATGCCAGCCACGGCAGTTACTATGACTTACCTGAGAGATCAGAGGGATGATAGTCTTCCCGGCATGGCCACCAATAACCGGAACACTTACTCGAGCTGGATCTAAGCCCTAAGGGAAACATGAAACTTTCCAGTTTCCGAAGCATATGGACAAGAAAAACATTTTAAAACACCATGCTTCATTCTCTGCCCTGAGTATCTGGACACATCTGTAACCCAGTGCTACATGGGGCAAGAATTTCAGAGGCAGCTATACTCCAGGGACAAAGCCAGATCTACAGATTTGAACTCCAGGTTACTCTGATAACTTTAGACAGTTACAGGATATTATTAATGCAAGTTCAGATAAATAGCAGCACAAGTACAAACTCCACCAGGGCTATTAAGAGCAGTAACCTATTACGCCTCCTGATACTTTGCAGAATATCTTGTAACACACAGCACAGACAGTTTGACTGGCAAATAGATACTACAATTCAACCCTCTCCTCCGGTTGCACCGGCAGGGCTGAAAATGCCAACAGAATTAAGGCGAACATGTAGCTCGCTCACAGGGGACAGCTATGAAAAGGAAAGGTCAAAGTCCCTTGAACCACATCTTGCAAGAAACCCTATCCCCAGGCCCCTCTCAAGAATGGAAACAGGGAATCATTGCCTTCACCTCTAGCTCCACAGAAATCTGAGCTCCTTTGGCTCTCTGCAGTGATTTTAAAAGCATTTTTGATTCTTCTGGTGATGAAAGCACACCATATCCCTCCCCCAGCATCTGTTACTACGACCTACCTTTAGTTCAGCCACAAAAGTATTTGCTCTGACAATGTCCAACGTTGTAACGCCAAAGATTCTGTTGGGATTATACACACCATGCTTCTTGAAGACTTCTGAAGTTATTGGGATGGTTGAATTTACCTATGAGCAAGAATAGGCAAACATTCATTAAAACCAGTTTAATAATGAAGCTAATGGATGAACTGAAGAGGCCAGTAAACAACCCGAAGTATACTTCCAACTTGAAGTCAACTGTAGCCCATTACTTTAATTTCTAAATTAAAGAGCAATTCACAGTCAGGCTGGAATAAAAATCACCCATTTTAAATAACCATTAGGACAATAAATTTGTTCATTCACATTACAAAGGCTCCTCCCTTAGTGAGCTAAGAATTCTATTCCAGCTAATACACCAGCATGTATTATAACCATAGTCATACAGATGTCGAGATATTAAGCACTTTTACATCCAAGTTTCCTCTGACTTAAATATAGCCAAGAAAAATGGGTTAGTAGAACCAGGCTTTTAGTTCTTTTCTGCAAATACACTGCAGACCTTAAAGATACTGGTCAAAACTAATAAGAACTCAGATTACTCTAGTATTCTCAGTCTGGATTTTTTTTTTTCCCCCCTCTATATCTTCAAGGTCTCCAGAAAATGCTTACCGGGTTAGAAATAATACAGATCATGGCTTCTGGACAGTGCTTTGCACAGGCAGATGTCAAAGTAGCAACAATGCTAGCATTGGTGTTGAACAGGTCATCACGGGTCATACCTAAAACACATCCAGTACAATATTTTAAGTTACCCATAGTCTACTCATTAATGGGCAAGCAACCCAATAAAAAATATTCTGCTCTGGACAGAGATACATGAAACCAGAAGCTGATGTATCAAGAGAAAACTCTCCAGCTGCAGTAATGAATGGGCTCCAAAGGTAACTCCTCCCACTAATAAAAGATCACTGCCCTTTCAGATAGATCAGCACTTTTCAGGAGCAACCAGCCCACCTGTCCATTGTCAGAACATATTTCACCTAGGCAGCTTGAAGAACGGTGTGACCATACTGACCCACACCAGTATGTCAGTGGTGCTCAGAGCAGCATAACTGCTCCTAAGATGAATTCTCCTCCCCCTCTGCAGTCACCTCCACAGCTACAGCCTGCATGCCAACTGCTCTGCGCATAACATTGCTAGTTGCATAAGTGCCACCTCTCATTTCTGTTGCAGCAACTACTTTAACCATGAAAAATGAAGAATTAGGAAGAGCTAGGCATTAAAGTCTAGAGTTTTGTTACATTCCCAATAGGATACTGAATAACAGAGTAGAAATGGAACAGTTCAGAGACATTCTAGGAAGGCATTCATTCAGAGATGCTCCAAGAAGTTATCATACAATTAATGCAAAACAAATGTATTATTTCTATTCTGCTGAGAAATGAAACAAAGAACCAGTTTTCTTTACTAGAGCACTGCTCTGCGCAAGAAGTGCTAAGGGAGATTCAGGATTACTTGCACGAAAAGTCTTTGCACCTCACCCCTGCAGAGGAACTCCGGAAATCAATTCTGCCCATTTCACAAGGGACAATCTAAGACGGAGGCTAAACAAGGTGCCTGAGAGCACAACAAGCTCTAGGTCAGTGTCATTAACAGACCACTTACATCCCAAGCCAACACTACCATAAGCACCAGATACAGCTCTGTTTGAATAACAGTACTGCAGGGATACACTTCAGTGAAGTCCTGGGGCTTTTTAACAAAGAGAACATACCTGGTTTTCTAGGGACTCCCGCAGGAATAACTACAACATCACAGCCCTTCAGACATTCTGGCAACTGCTCGGGTCCCAGGAAGCCTGAAATGGAAGACATTCAGGCATTATGTTTTCACCAGTTATTAAATATCTGACACTTCGAAGTACAAAATTACTCCCAGAGGCACCCAATTCCTTTTTTAATTTAGCCTTCAATTCAGACATGCTGAAAAGCAAAGAAATACAGTTATGGATGGATCCTATTTGATGTTTTATCCTTGCTTCAAAACTTACAGAATGAGAGTGGTGGGTATCTCACATTCATCTGTTTTGAAAACCCTCGGTTCCTCCTGTTAGGTGTATTTACTCTCCAAAGGCACTAGCTGGGCACTGCAGTCAGTGCCCCCAAAGAATTGCAGATAGGCACATTCAAGTAAAATGCAACGTCTTGGTGATCTTCAAAGAAAATGAAGATCAGCAGATTAAGTTTTTGTTTCATCAGAACTTGACAGCTGTCCCTTCAGAGAAGAAGCATGCAAAAGACACCCAGGCAGTGTTAAGTCTATCTGTAGTCAAACTTTTAAATTCAACGCTCAGCCTTTTTTCCAAGACTATTTTACTGAATGTTTCCTGCCAGTTATTACACATTCCCCTTCAACAGTGCAACCACAGACCATTCTCAGCTCCACACATATCAATCTAATCAGCTAAACATTAATTAGGCATCCACTGCTTGAGAAAAAGCTACTTAAATTGATATTAGGCTTCAGGATTGTGTGAAAATTCCCCTTTGCAAGCACAGCAACGGGCATCTCCAACCGTCAGAGACACCCAAGAGGACCCCTTCAGAACACAGATCATTTCCAGCAGCTCGCAGTACCTTTAACATTCGCTCTTGTCTCGATGTGGCTGAGGTCAGCTGCGACACCTGGAGTGTGAGCGATATCGTAAAGGCTGAGCCTGCTCACCAGTGGGCTGTTCTTCAGGAGAAGGGAGAGAGGCTGGCCAATGCCTCCGGAGGCCCCCAGCACTGCTACCTTGGCATTGTTCTGAGGAAAAAAAGATGAAAAACAGATTGAAGAGATGTTTTGGTAGTTACCGCAGCAGTGACCTTGGGGATTTCACCATACTTTCTTTACTTTTAGTTCTATTTCTCAATTTTTTTATCAAGCACTACACAAACTTGATTGCCTAAGCCCACAGAAAGCGATCACCACGACAGCCTCCCAACGATTGTCAAGGTTTACCGGTAGGATAAATTAGAGGAAAATGTTCTTTTGCAATCTGAAGCTCAAAAGGGAAGCAAGGCTCGGTAAAGAAACCAAAAGGATCATCTTTCTTCAGATGGGAATGTCTGTCTCAGGCTAATGCCTGCTACCCTGTGGACCTAGGTCTGACTTAGGGCAAAATCTATTATGCAGTTTTTCTAGTTTTCATTGCCAGTATCAAAAAATATGCCTTCCCACTTGGCAAATCAATACATTTAATAGACTACAGTTCATGTAATAAACATTGTACCTACGTGAAGAAAATGTATATGCCTGAAATTCAAAATAGTACCTGCAGCTGCCTCAAGATTGAGGCCTGAGAACATGAGGGTACTATAATTTCCAGCTCTGATCAAGTGTGGCTGAAAAGCAAGTAAAATCAACTCTCCTTTGTTGCCCCGGTGAACCATTTTACTCTAACGTGCTCACTGGAAGAAAGTTATTTCTCTCAAAAATGCCTCTGCACCTGTTTGTAGAGAAAGTGTCTCTAGGTAAGAGGAAAGCTACTTTTAAAAGACCAGAACAACCTTAAAACACAACGCTCTGCCAAAGTGATGGACAACCAGAGGCTGCTGCAGCGACACAACGTGTTAATACAATTACCGCTGATAAGGATGTTCTCTATCACACTGTCTTACCAGATAAAGCCATAATAGCTCCAAGTCTCCGCATGAACAGCTTAATTATTATGCTATGACAAGAAATAATCTACCCAGAAGCTCGATCAGCCAAACCTCAGCTCTGTTTTCTTGCTACTGTAACCAATGTAATTTAGCATAAAACTCTCCAAGGGGAAGCAAAGTCTAGCATTAGTCACTGCTATGCCCCATATTTATGACTAAGCTAATACCATGAGGTCAAAACCTCATTACTAATAAATATCGTTCCTATCAAAATAATTACACAAACCTCTCTTTTAAAGCGTATCTTTATAGCTACAATAATCATCCTGTCATATGCTACTGGGAACTATTTACTTTAAAAGACAGAGGACGGTATCTGCCTCCCACATAGCAGTCCTCTCCTGATATCAAGAGTCATGCACAATCCATTTCAGCATATCAAGGATTACTGTTAAACCCCCAACTGCCGGCTTTAATTCTTAATACATTTTGAAAGCAGGGGCATATTTTCAGTAGAGGAAGGAAGCACCAAGCGAACTTGCGTATCATCCGTTACATACCATCAGAAAGAGAAGTTCATCTAGAACTCACAGATTCGGCCAGCAAGCTTACACCTGCCCGGAGGAAGGCGTGAGCTCCCCAGCGAAGAGCCGCAGAGCGATGCCCAACAGCACCAGCGTTTCACCGGGCAGAGACACAGCACCCACCCCGGCACCTCCACAAGCCGCGCTCCTCATCTCCCTCACGGCACTTCACCGCCGCCCCC
>WAAD01028780.1:775891-787023 GCA_013389945.1 Fregata magnificens | reverse complement strand
CTGCCTGCTGCCCCACCCCTCTGCCTGCTGCCCCACCCCTCTGCCTGCTGCCCCACCCCTCTGCCTGCTGCCCGACTCCTCTGCCTGCTGCCCGACTCCTCTGCCTGCTGCCCGACCCTGCCTGCTGCCCCACCCCTCTGCCTGCTGCCCGACTCTGCCTGCAGCCAGGCACCGAGGAAATGGGGTTTGTGGGCTGTGGCGTACAGGGCAGAGCACACAGTGCTGCTTGTAATGACTGGGGCCTTGCTCTCGGGGTGCTTCTCCCATCCCACTTCAGGTGGCGTGACCCGGCGCTGCTCCAGCTTTTGTCACGTCCAGCTCCTCCTGCTCTGATCCATCCCAGGGATACACACTCTCCCCTGCTGCTCCCAGAGGTTTTAGAGGCGGACAAGATTTCTTGACCGTTGCACAAAGATTGCTGATAAGTGTTTGCATCCTGCACGGTGGTAATACATCAAAAAGCAGGTGCCAGATATTGCGATGTTGCTAAATGTTTTGGCGAGGGAGTCAGCCAGTTTGGGAATGGGGTCAGGGTCTCTCCGGTGCCCCTCTCCCCATCTCCGGGGCAGCACACAGGCAGAGGTGCTGGATGCCGGGAGGTCAGAGCAGGCCCAGCGAGTAGGGCCAGGCTAGGCCAGAGGGCAGAGCAGAACGGAGCACGAGACTGGCGCCGTGAGCGCTGTGGTACTGCACTTGGGTCAGGACTAAAGCTGCTGGCATGACTTGGTGTTACATTCACATCAGAAAGTCTCAGTTTCTAAGAAACTGAATCTCTTTCTCTGGTTGACGTCAGTGCCTGAACTCCCACTGACTGGATTACGAACAGGATTCTACCATTAAAGCATCAAATAAGCCAATTGCTCTGTCTTGGTTGGTTTTTTCAGATGCCCGTACCCAGCGTGAATACGATGAAAGCCATATTATTACAGCACGCAGGATTGAACAGGTGAGGGGGGGTTACCGTTTTTGTGAACCATCCCTGGATTTAGCAATTAGCGGTAAGACAAAATTGGCTTAAAACCCAAGGGAACTGTCCCAGCCTCTCCCCTGCCTGTTCCCGCCATGTTCCCTTTCTGCCACTGGGGGGATGTGTTCTGTCACAAAGCAAAGGTGGCTTCAGTAGCCCAAAGCATTGGCACATAGGAGCTGTGTATCAGGAAAAACATTGCACAAGAACTAACATATTGTAGACTTGTCTCACAAAGGACAGGGTTGGCACCTTTACCACTGCGGCTGGTGAAGCAGTCCAGCACAGTTTGTGTCATTTCTGAATTCTAACCGGGTCTTTCAGAGTCAAGTACAGTCATAGCCCCAAATCCATCACGTAGCTGTAGAGTAGTAACTTGCAAGATGTCGGTAGCGTTGATGCCACAAGAGAAGTGTGGAGCTGTGCTCCTGATAGAATTCCTCTGTGATTTTGGTAGAGTCCTACGGGGGAGTATCTGGTACCAGATTCCGAGGAGCTGGGGTGTGTCAGATACTGTGTGGTGTATGACTGCGAGACCAGCTCTTTGGATTGCTGTGACTATGAGGAAGAGGAGAAAGAAAAAGGTACCTGTGACCCATGCCAGTCAGATCTCACTTGAGGGATAGATAGTCTTCCCATTCCTCATTTAATTTAATGAGCTTATTGGAAGACATGCAAATTTACCCAGTCTTATTTGAAAAACTAACATCTGTGCTATGCCTCTGTTTTTTCACTGTGTTGCATATGTCCTTAGGCTTCAAAAATCCAGATTTTATTTCAAAGCTTCCTGGCAGGTCTGGTTTCCTATCGTGGACTGATCCTTCTGAAGTTCCTTGTCGCATGGGAGGAATGGGTTCTTTTTTTTTCACATGTCACTGAGACTGGGCTTGTTCAACGATTGCCTTTTAGGGAGCAGTGCTTCTTCAGAGATTGAAAACACTGACTCAAGTTCCGTATGTTCACAGAGTGAGTACTTCCTTCTTTGAGGGTTATAAAAGGCTTTCACATTATCATATTTGAAAAGACTTAGCTTTAATGGGGGTGATGATTTGATGGAGTTCACCGAGAAATGTGAGGAGCTGGAAACTTTTCCATGTAATTGTTCAGTCTTCCTCGAACCATGGAAATGTTTAACTTTCATGCATCCTTTGGCAAGGAGTTCTGCCATATGCGGAACCACTTCTGTATGTTTGTCTGGCTCCTATTAGCTTTATAAAGGCTACTATAGTTTTAGCAAAGATTTACATCATTTTTTTAAGAAAAAAATCTGGCAGTGTAAGGGGAATGAATAAAGCAAGCGTGTTCATAAATGCTCGGTGGTGAGATATTAGCAGGGGAAGGTGTGGAGAATCAGAAGCGGGTTTCTATTGTGCTGATCTGTTTCTAATGCAGACATAGCTAGAGGCAAGCAGGATGGATCCCTTGGGAGAAGGAGGGGGAGCAGCCATCTCACATAATTTGCTTCACTGAGGGGTGTGTTTAAAACACTTGTGAAGAATTTATTCAAGATACCTCCCCCTTTGCCTAAAGCAGACTAAAGAAAAGGGCCTCCATAAAACTAAGATTTTTAGATTTTAATTAATAATACTTCCCTATTATGGGAACTTATTACAAGCGTTTCCCAAAGAATAATGGGGAGGAGAAAAAAACTTGATCTAGACCTACAAAAGAAACCAGGAGAGGAATAAACGATCAAGACAAGAGATGAAAAGCAGCATGCCTTGTTACTGACTTGCGGCAACAGTTAAAGAATAAGTCTAGCTTTTGATAAGGCTTTCTGCAGACCATTAGATGGAATGAAAAGGAGTTTGCTGTTGGTGTCAGTGGGCCAGATTTAACCCCCAGTGCTGATGGAAGCACTCTAAACGTGCCCTGGCAAATAGCTTTCTGATCTCATTAGATGCTGAGGAAGGAACTGCCGTCCAACATGCCAGAAGCTTAGAGCAGTTCACCCGCCATCCCGTGCTCATCCTGAAGGGAGGATACAAATGTTTTTCAGCTTGCTATCATTTTCTGAGGACTCAGAAGATACTGTGGATGCCTCAGGTGAGATGACACTAATTTGCAAGTAGAAGACATTAGCATTCATATTCAACTGATCATGGCTAATGAATTCAAGTTAAATGGTGTTGTAAACCTGATATCAGAGTAATTTCAAACAAAGGAATTAAATGTAATTTGAGTTACTGTGCTTGCCCTGAGTTTCACCACTATTCTTTTACAGTCCCACTTTGCCTTTTTTATCTTTCTTCTATTGCGTGAAAGAAAGCTCATGAAAACCACCTGGGAAGGTTTCTCTGATAACCCCGAAACTGGCCTACCAGAGAGTACAGATAACTAAACAAACAGTAGCGAATGATGAAAAGAAGCAGGTTCCTCTCTGACATGTGGTTATCTGGGATGTTACACAGTAAATGTTTTCAGACAGAAGTACAATTCCTATCAAGCACTGTGTTCCATGTCTAAAAGCTTTTCATCAGGAAGGATCACAAAGCGAGTGCTGCTGCATTGTTTTAACAGGCCCAGAAAGAAAACAGCCATCCGCTGGAACACTGGTATCCTAATTGTTTGGTTTCACGTACAAACATTGATCTGTTTAGCTTATGAGAAACAATTACCTTTTTTTCACATCTAGAACAGGACCTGAGGCAGGGCAGTCTCAGAGGGCACTGGACAGCAGAGAGCATCTCATTGCAGCATGTCTTTTGTTTCCCTTGTTACTGTTCACTTCTGGTTCACATGAAATAGCCCGTGACACGGTGCTAACCCTTGGGATGCTACAGTGCAGGACAGAAAATCAATTCACTTTGTGCTTCTTTGTGAACAGTAGCAAACTGCTGAACTTCCCCATCAGATTCAATTGGACACAGAGTACCTCCTTGCCTCTCAGTTCAAGCTGTTGTTCTCTGTTGCTTTAAACTGTTAGGCTGCTGCTTTGTTCTGCTGTAGCATTAGCCGAGTATCGGTGAGGGATGTAGAGGCATGGCTGGCTATTTGTGTATTCTTGTTCTCAGCCTTCACGCTGCAGACACCGGAACCAGCTGCAGACTCGTGTTGTGCCACTGCGTGGCACCTGCAGCTCTGCAGGTGGCAGATCATTTCATTTAGCCTTGCAAGCAGTAACCCGGGAAAACATCAGATGAATCTGTTATGCTGCAGTCCCTCCAGACAACGTTAAGAAAAACATGCCGCCTCCTGTTTAGTTAGGATTTGTTTCAAGTAACACCACCATGACAGCAATGCTGTTAATTATTCTCACTACATCTAGCAAAGACTTCAATACACAGAAAGTCCAGGTGATTGAATGAATCATTACACTAGAAAGTATCATGGGCTGTTGACTAATGTGTGTTCAATTCTTCATGACTTCTGTTTAAGAAATTACCAAGCTAATAGGAGCAAATACACTCTCTAAACTGAGCCTATGGTTTCTCTCCGGCAGGAACTAGACAACTTCCAGCCATACCCTGTAGAAATACTGCCTGCAAAGTTATATATGGGCAATTTCAAGCAGGCCTGTGACCCACAAATTCAGAAAGATCTGAAGATCAAAGCACAAGTCAACATCTCTGAACAGCCTGCCACACTGTAAGTTAAATAGTTCAAGGTGTACCCTCACCAATGTCTGTGAAAAAAGTGAGGTGGCACAGCACCAGAGCCCATTCGCAGAAGAGTTGGTGCCTGTGAACTTCCAAGGAAACCTCTGGTTGGAGGAAAACTCTGCAGAATTCGAGAGCTATTTCACGCTCATTTTCCTGATCTCTACTCCAGAGTTAGCACAGCAGCAATGCAGCCCTGCAGCCCTCTACTGTGACATGGGTGGATTGGGTGAGAGGAGGACTGGGAGGCCCTTGGCATTTCGAGTCTATCGCATACCACCATCCTTCGGGAAGAACCTACATCTCTGAACAGCTTTCAGAGCAAAATCTTACAAACACTTCAGTGTAAAAGCTAAACCACTGATGTTTCACATTGTTGGTCTTCCCTCCTTACCTACATCTGCCCATGACCGTTCAGCTCAGTCTGTAGGCCATGCTGGAAATGCCACTTCACACAGTGAAAAATCCAGTGGCATTTCTCAAGATGGTGACCAAAACAAAGTAAGTAACAAAACCAGTTACCTACCCCAGTGCATGTGTACCAGCAGACATTTCTCATGCCTTTGGCTCCAGAGGAAAATATTCAAAGGTCTCTACACCCTCGGTAATATTCCCATGCCCTCTGCATGACGTGCTTTCACGTTTCAGAAATTCCTCACCAATGTTTTGCTCCATTAGTTCTCTGAATTGAGTTCTCTGAGCTTGTGGAAGGAGGAGGATGCTGTCATAGAAAACCACATGAAGTGAAGTGGGGGGCTATGCTCACAGAACTGCCAACGTACACGCTGTGAAGGCACTCTTGCTTTCAGTTTGTCTGTTTTCATTTAGCGCTCAGATAAAGGAAGCTGTAGGTTAAGACATAATGCTGATACTATGTGGAATGGAAAATCAGTAATTAAACTGGTTCTGTATTACAAGCACCTCGGTGTCTTAACATAACAAATCCCTTATCATAATGTTAATGATGACAATGACGAAAAACTCACACGTGTAACAGCAAACAAAATTATCAGCTTGCCTCCAACAAACACATTTTTTCAAAGCTGCTTCTCTGGTCCATGTCACGCTGTGTGCTCTTTTTCCAGGTTTGCAGAAGGCGGCAAAAATCTCCATATATCTGTTCCAGATTCGCTTGAAGCAGATCTTTTTTCTACCTTTGCCACCATTTGTCATTTCATAGGTGAGTTGTTCCTAATCTGGAATTCCTGAGACCTTGCTCACTCTAGGATATTAGATGGGAGTGACTGCAATTCACTCAAAGAGGAAGCTCAAACAGGAGGGTCGTAATCTTTCACGATCAGGATACTCCCAAGCATGCCCACACCCTAATGGATACCAGAGCTGCCTTACTAACCATCCTGATGGACAGAGAGGAGATTTTACAGGGCGTCTGACTCTGATCTTCCTACTCACTTTAAAGAATACCTTGCGCTCTGATAATAGTGAGCTTTATACCCAATCTGAAAAGGCTTTGCTGCAGGATGTCTACCAGGGCTTCGTAGGATTCCCTCCTATTCCTTTGTTCTCAAATACAACCCTTTGACTGTTACCAGCCCAAATCTTCAACCACCGGGGCTTTATTTGAACAAGCGTGACACACGTTGGAGAACTGACCACGAGACGCTGCTAATCTTTGTCATTTGCAGCGCAGACCCACCGTAGGACCTAGGAAGACTTTCAGGTTGGATGGCACAAACCTGCCTTTAGCTGATTACATCAGAACGGGCAAGAAAAAACATACTCTGCAGCTCAGTGCCTGCAGCAGCACAGCAGACATAGCTCCTGCAGCTCCATCCTGTGATGGCGTCCAACCATGTCGTTATCTTTTATCACACTTATGAAATAACACCTGCCACAGACCAAGGTCCTGCTGAGCTGAGTGTTGTACAGACCCAGAAGCAAAAGACCACCCTGTCCCCTCAGACCTTATAATCCAAGTACAAAATAAGAAATGACAACTGGACACAAAGAAACAAGGAAACAATATCTGAGGATATAATTTTGTAGTCCTGAACTGAATGTCATGATTTGCATGTGTTGAAACCCAAGTATCGAAATCCACTTACTTGCCTTTCATTTTGCCCCAGGTTTTTCCCCAGTAGTATTTCAGAAGAAAGTTTCTTTTTCACATCAGTTTGTGGAAGTTTCCAAAACAGACTGTAAGAGTTGATTACCTGTAGCTCTTGTGGAAGTGTATACTGTTTACTTGATAGTCTAACTGTTTACTTGACAGTCTAGAGTAGATTTCTTAAACTGGAATGCTAGACTAAAGCTCTCCACATACTCTGACAGGAGTGTGAGTGTCCTCATGCCAGGTGTATGTTGGAGTGAGGCCATTTCTACTCAGGTCTTAGAACAGAACTAGTACCTCATGATAGAAATAAGTCAGAAAACTCTGTTTTAGAGGGTGAAGAAAAAAGCTGCAAAACCCCACAAGCTCTCAACAGCAGTAAAAGAAGAGGCTTTGCCCTATGAATTCTAGAGTTCAGTTGCTGAATTCCAAAAACATGGCATGCTGTCTGCTCTGGAGAGGGAGGCAAAGAATTCAAAAGGTTATTAATAAAATATAGAACCTTTCAGGCATAGGTAGCAGAGTTGATGTGGTTAGGAGCGAGTGACAGCATCATCTTAAAGCCAAGTGGGCTTAGTTTTTGTAGAAAATGAGTTTGCTGATCTTAGCAATTTTCAGTGCAAAGTATCCTTCATAAAAACATAGTAAAACCAGTGCCCTAGCTGGCATGTACCTGCTTCCTGCTGGTGATCCCCATGGAGGGGTAAGGGATTTGAAGTCTAAGTCCCTCCAGTTTGAGAGCTGATTCCTCCAGCTTCAGTGGAGAACACTTAGGCTTGTGTTCATCCAAAATGTCAATACCTTTAAACCTTTCTGGGAAGAGCTTGAGTAGCTGATGTGATGCTGACCAGAGCTGATTGGTCATAGTAGGCCACTTTTCTTCAGTTGTCTGATGTAAAGGCGACACTGGTCTGTAATGAAGCATTGACTGGTCATTGTCATTTGGTTCTGGTCTTCAAAGCCACATTTTAACTCAGTGGATTTTTAAGAAAGGCAAATGCTTACAGAAACAGGAGCTGGCAGTGCCCATCTGCTGCTGTCAGGGTTCATGAGGGTTTCTGTCACTCAGGCTGCTAGCCTGTCAGCTGTCACTGAATTAAAGCTTGACCGTGCAACTGAAAGCTTGATTTCCCAGATCACTAATTTGTGATTCGCATTTCTTTACTCAGATGCTCAGCTGGATCGTGGAGCAGTGCTGGTGTTCTCCAGCCTGGGGATAAGCCGGAGCAGCACAGTAACCATGGCCTATCTTATGCATTCCTGCCAGTTTTCCCTGAAGGTACATCACTGTCATATTTCCCACAGATACTGGCTGGGTCTGCAGTTTATTTCTGTTTCTGAAGCCTCATTACTGTGGTAATGAGAAAGACATTATCTGTGCTTTCATGCAGACTATCCACCTGATAACATAACAGATTTCATTATAGCAGATTGTATCTTCTTTATACCGTTAAGGAGGTGGTTTAGGAGTGATTTTGGATCTGTGAGTCCTTACCCTGGCACCTGTGATATTCTTGCATTTCCCTACTTAACTACAGGGCTATAAAAAGAAAGCTGTGGTTACAGAACTTAGTATTTCTGCTCTCCTGGATCTGAGAAAGAGAGTATCTGGAAGCTACTGGAGTTAATCCCATCTCTTAATACCATGAGGTTACAGGGAAATTCAGAACTCGGTGCTTGCAGGGCTGTGATTTACCACTGGGCTCAGCAGCACTGGCTTCTTCCAAAATCCTATTTTACTTCTCCAGAAGCAATCCCCTCCCACAGGTAGTACTGTAGAGAAATCTGGAACGGGATAATACTAGCCCAGGAGGGATGTACAGGTTAAATGGCCAGTACACTCTGTTCCGTAGCTCTGAATAACTTAAGAAAAATAATGAATGATGGTTGAGAATGACCTGGCTGTGCAATAGCCTGGCGGCCTCTCCCAAAGGGCCAGGCCCTTTCTCCCTTTGCATACAGCGCATGGGCATCGTGCTGCTGTAGGCACCATCTCGTGGTGCCTGCTTAGCACAGAGCGGGCTAGTTCCCATGGGAACTGAAAGGCCTCTCCTTAAAAATCTTGTACTTGCTTGAAAAGTGTTTCCTCCTTTGGGAGCTTGAAAGGATTGATCCAAGCTTCACTGAAGCTGGGCCCGTATCTAATTGTTTAATTGATTTTGTGCAAACATTTGCAACATAAGAGGAACTCTCTTACCATTGCTGTGTGCCAATGGGTAATTTCAGGTTGAGCGTGCCAACAGGGCTGCAGATACTGTTTCGTCTCTGCTACTAACGCGGGTGTGATTGTTCCTGCACACTGATAACCATTCCCTTGCACGCTAAATTACTGGAGGTGGTTGCAACAGCAGTGCAGAAGTCAAAGGCTGATCGTTGCAATTTCTCTCAGTTGGTATCAATACGTTGGTCTCAGCGTTTTACTAGTGCCAAAGTGCCAAAGTGCCAAAAAAAAGGAGAAGAAAAGGCTGACACAGTAGCAGCGTGCTGCGGCTGGCCTGGGCGGTGCTTGCCCGCTGTTGGCTAGGCAAAGCTTTCCTAGGGGATTACCCTGGCAGACAAGTTTGTTTCTTGCAGACGAAAGCAGTGCAAGAGATTCCTGTGTGATCCTTCACCCAATCCAGGCGAAGATCTTTGAAAGCTTTGAAAGACGGGGATATTGCAAAAGAAAGGCAGATTTGGGATGCGTGGCCCTTATTCTATTAGTAATCGATATGTGAGTAGATCTGTTGAGTTCAGGGGAACTACAGACATCCACACCATGGGCCCAGAGGAGTAAATATTAGAAGATCAGCCTCAGAGCCTGATTAGAAAAACCAACCAGTGGAGTACTATCTTCTAACCCTGGGTCTCATTACGCTTAAGCAATCCTCCAAGTGCGGGAAGATGAGCACTACTGGGTAAACCCAAGGATGCAGCTGGAGCAAAGCGGAGTAATGCCGGTGAATCCGCCCTGTGCGTAGCAGAGTTCCTAGCTGATTACATGGAACTAAAAAATAATTAAGATGGCTGTAATTAATGCAGTGGGATAACTGGAGCTTCATAGCTGCTCTGCCACAACAGGTCACACCAATCCAGAAACATGATAACCTTTGTTGTTTACCTCTGAATAGCTGATACTTCACTGCTTCACTTATCATCCATGGAGGAAACAGCATTTTAGGGTAGAAAATCCAGGACTGCCTTGCTCCATTGGTGTAAAATAACGCAAGATACCTGCCAGGTAGTGAAAGCAGCCAGTTTGTCCCTGCTTTGGTAGCCAAAGTCTTATCTGCAGGTTCTTGCTGTCCAACACAGGGAGTAAATACAAAGCTGTGTCATTCACAAGTGTAGCTGTTGCGTGTAAATACCTGATATTCACTTTCTGTTCAAATTCCCAACACTCCTTTACTTTCCTTCTGTTTACAGAGAGCTTGGGACTACGTTCTGAAATGCAAAACGAACATGAGACCACACCGGGGCTTTGTGAAACAGCTCTCAGACTGGGAGACGCAAATCTACGGGACCACGATCACGGACATCTCTGAACCAAATTATTGACAGGGAGCAAAGAGAACACCCAGTGGGGAAAGGTGCTTCCCTGTCCGTACCACCGCGTTGGTAGAAAGTTGCTTGAACACTGTTTGAAAAAAAATCTTAATGTAATGGAAAGGCTTTCCTCTTTAGCTCCATATTATTTGGGGTCAACTTTTGGAGCCCTTAGGGGAACTCACCTGTGCTGTAGAAGGTGGCAGTTTGGGGAAAGCAAGTCCTGCAGGATGTGGCCCATTATGCACCGCTTATCTCTTTTGTAAGTGAAGGGGAGTATAACCGCGTCATCAGGCATGCTCGTTACCCCAGGCATGGGGAAGCCATTAGGGTTATCTCTGAAAAGGTTCCTCCGTCCATAGCCTGGGATGGTAAATTTAGAGTTTGACTGTACCCGCTTCCAGCCCGGAGAGGTGACAACAGAATTTCCCCGTTTCAGAAGTTCCTCCACCCTGCGTGTGCCTTCTCGGCTACCCGCAGACACGGACACGGCCTCTTGCAGACTCGCTGGCTGGACTGCCTAGCGAGACCACGCTTCCCACTTGCCACCTTCCAATACAACAAGCGAACCTCTCGGCACGGCTGGTGGCTTTGAAGCATCAATCCCGTTCGGTGAAACCTAAACGCAGCACTGTCCTCTCTCTTACCGTACATTCTTACACTGTAAGTTCTTTGCGTTGACATCGCTAATGTAATACATGACGGGCTCGCGCTAAGGATTTACCGGGGTTTTCACTTTCGATGATCCCCCCGGTGTGTCGCTCAAATACGCGGGGCCAGGGGCGGAGCTCGCCAGCCTTCACCGCTCTGTCGGTGCATCCGCACCGCGAACCGCCCGGGCTGGCGGCGGACGGGCTCTCCGAGCCCCGAACAGCCCCGTCCGCCCGGGAAGGGGCCGCCCCCCCTCCGCCCCTCCTTATTCCGGGCTGCCGCTTCCACGGGAAAAGAGGGCGGGGCTGGCCCCGCCCCC